>BJBW01008477.1:6624-29909 GCA_004320125.1 Scolopax mira | reverse complement strand
GAAATTATTATTCTATTCACTAAGAAATCTTTTCCTCATTTCCCTCTACCCTGGGAAAAATCTAATGTGTGAAACGGAACAAAATAAAGTTGGTTGCAAAATCACTGAAGGGATGTCCCAACAATCTGAGGCTTCAAAGAAAAATCAGTATTTTTCAGATCTCTGGAGAGAGTTATGCACTGACATACTCGCTCGGCTCCATCTGCAGGGAAAGCTATTCCATTGGAAAACTGAACCATGTATCAGATACATCACATTCCTTCTGGCTTTATTCTCATACTTGGTTTTCTGCCATGACAATATGAAATTTTGTCACAAACTACAGGGCATGAGAGACTAAAGTTAAACAAGATATCATTGATTACAATACCTGAAGTAGCTAATGTAGGTTAGCTGGCAAGGGAAATAATACATTTGCATTATCAGTGTACTGTCGGTAATGCATCCTGACCCATGATGCAGAAAACCAAATACTCTTTGCATATGATGTGCCCTGACAACTCTCTGTATTTTTTTTTAATTAATTAAACTTGTCAATTTTTCATGGAATCTTGTACAATAGCAGGCGTGTGTGTATATAAGAAATAAATCATGCATCTCCACCAGGCTAAACAGGACTTTCAATAAGCAGGCGCCAAGGGAAAACGTTCTGCTTCTTCATTATCCTATATCAAAGAAATGTGCAGTTTAGATGAAGGCTTCAGCAATTTTACCCTTATTGATAGCTTTCAGATAAAAGTTAATAATAAATCAAATCAGCAAGGAGGTAGAAACTCAAAGTCTCAACAGCACTTTATATAGTGAATAGGTTTTTTAAAAGAAAAATATTTCGACATGAAGACAGACTACCAATGTGTACCTTTTGTAAAGCTCCCTCGTAACAACTAACTAAATAATCTTCAATAAGATGGTACACACATTCTGAGCCATCGAACACAAATATAGTAGCAACATATTGACTAAAGTGTTATTTCTACAACTTTTCTCTGAAGTGTAAGGAATGATGAGATGCTAACAATGGTAGTTTAGTAATTCTCCTGTAATATGTCACTACAGCTTAAGACTGCCAGCTTCTAAGGATAAAGGAATATTTTTTCTTTCTTAATAATATGACTATTTCTCCATTAAATACTCAGCTGCATCCATTTACAATTCTGAACGAGAGTTTCACCAACTCCAGTGTTAGTCCCTCTTTGTTTGGGTACTGCTATGTTACATCTTGCAATTTAGGAGACTAAATTCTTTATGGAATGAATGGTGAGAAAGTCAATGGAAAATATAAAGCATCTGTGTTAGACGCACAAGTCTGATGATGTGAAGACCTCCCCAAAGTGCAGAAATGTAATGATTTATTCAAATAGAAAACACAGGAACAAACAGATTGCTTCAATTCAAGACATTAAATCCCAGAGAAACAAGAAGTTGCTTGAACAAGGTTTCAAAGAGATGAAACCCACATTGTTACAAACATGGTGCAGCTTTCTGTACTTCAGTGATGCCATTCACTGGTTTTCAATAAAAACAGGAGGCAGTTCTTCCCATTCTGCCATTAAGTCCTTAACAAAGAAAACCACTAATAAGTAATTGGGCCATCTAGTTAAAGCTAATGAAAAACAGACATTTCTTGGATAGACTCCATAATTCCACAGAAAACAGATCACTTTGGAACTGAGCAGAGCAGGATCAAGTACAGGGGAGGAAAAGGGATTTTGAGCCTGGAAGAGCTGCCCAGGACAAAGCTGGAGCAAGTTTCTTCTCCAAGGCCCAAAGAAGAAACATCACATTACTCAACGCATCTGCCTCACAGCACAACGGTATCCTGTTCAACAGCAATGCAACAGAAGAACCAAAAACACTGCTTTCCAGTCAGCTTGGATAAGAAAGGACATGTAACACCACAGGAAAGAGCACAGACAGCAGAATGGAGAGAATTCCTTCAACAGGAAAGAGAAATTAGACAACTCCCCACTACTAAAGAGCTACCATCTTTAGGATTAAAAAAAGCAAGTTTCCACCAGAGGCCAACTCATACACATGCAGGCTTGGAGAACAGTATACAATTTCCTTTACAAACAACCCCTTACACCTTTGTTCAACTGGAGATGTTATTGACTGTACCGAAAAAAAAAAAGTATCATTTTTCATATTTGAACATAGTTGTTACACAGCAGAGGTTTGCCACAGCCTTAACAGTGCAGTCTAAACAGCATGTGTAACTTCAGTGGAAAAAAAGAGAAATTGTTAGGAACTCTTCTCTTCCCGTCCACATAGCATAATTCCAGTAGCAAAAAGGATTTATTTTAGACTCCTCAACCAAATCATTAGAAAGATGATATGTTCAAAAATTCAGGTAGACTGGCATTGGCTAAGTCTGTTTTAAGTGGATTTATCTAAAAAGCCAATGTCTTCAGTACCAGTTTTTGTAAGGGATCAACAGGCAGCAGCCCTTCTAACATCAGCCTTTGGGTTTGCCACTGAATTTCTCTAGCTGTGAGTAAATCCTCAATTGTCAACTTTAGTGCTCTATGTCTGGAAGCTCTGGCATCTTATCCATTTAATGAAAAGACCAGTATTTTCTACTTCACCAACATATCTCCCCTTCACCCTTTACCCCAACCCAGAGGGGCGTCAGCAGCATCACACATGGCAAGAAGGTCAAGTATTAGCCCAGTGCAAGCTGCCCCGAGTCCAGTCTCCAGACTCGGATTCACATACACAAGCTCAGCACCCAGGGCACCATCTTGATAATGATTTTTTAGGTAGAACTCGTTTGGTTCACTGAAGTTTTATTTAGCACTGAGCACCGGTGGCGATGCTGGTGCTCCTTCTAACAACTGACAGTAGCCACGTTGCTTACAATATTTAATAGCAGTAAAAAATTTAACATCCCAAGAGCAGCCAGTTGGCAGTACTTCGACTAGGCGGCTTATTAAAATCTAATGGCAGGTATTTATATTGCACTTTAATTGTACGGGGCAAGCCATAAGACATACCTGCAATTTAAGACTCCAAATTAGCGGCTGTGATTTATCACAAGGGCACTAGTACAGTTTTATTGCAAAAGAACTGTCAGCATCAGTGCTCACACAAGCCTGATCTCCAAAGACTTCTCTGCCAGAATAAAAACACGAGTGACAGGGCAAACAAATTTAACGGGTGAGAAAGAAAGACCACAACCACACAAAAAACACGAGGGAGATGATGAATATTTTTGCTTCATCTTGCTAGAAGAGCAGGGCCTGCTCTCCTTACTGTAAAACTAATAATGCCTGGGAGATGCTACAGATTGTCACTCCTGTCTCCCAATGACCAAAAAGCAACGGCACGGGCGTTTTATTTGCCCACATTTTTCACCAGTGAGAGAAGAAACACACTGCTCTTGTTCACTAAAATGCTGAAGAAATACATAAAACCAGTGCTAGCACTGCTCCATAATCATAATCTATATTTAGCAAAGCTAAATCCCATTTATGGATTCAAATAGGTATAGTATTGAGCAAAATAAAGAACCAATTACGTCCCCAATGTCATTATCACAGTGACAGGATAATATAACACAGTAACAGCCTCTCATTGATCAGCTAATCAGACAGGTTTCTAGCTGTTTGGTTACCATAAACAAACTACAATGTAGCCAAGCCCTTAAATCTTGTCTTTGTTAATAATTCTTTATTATTACACATCTGCAGGTTTACAGATTAAATTAATACTTCGGTCTAGTTCTAAAAAATTGGATTCTACTGTTTATAGCTGTTATCTCATAAAATAATGAGCATTAATCTTATGCTGGGCTGTCAGGTGGCCATTGGCATTTCCATCTCCATCCCTAGTAGTACATTTGGAAACTAAAAGAACATCCAGAGAGGTTATTGGAAATGAGAATACTTTTAATTGTTTTTCCACCAGAACACAAGGAGAAACAACAGGGCACAAAAAGTCACAGCACTCAATCATCCTTCAGCCCTGGTTAGAATCAATAAGCAGCTGTGAGTGCCCAGTCTTCTGACAATGCAGCCTCAGAGGGGAAAAAAAAAAAAAAAAAAAGAGAAAGAAAACACTAATCACTGTAAATCAATAGAGTAATGAAATTTTCTTCCATTGGAAATAACAAGAAGGGCACTTTATTTAATCATCATTTGCCACAGTCCAGACAGACTCACTTTCTCCCCCAATTTATGTACACACATACAGAGAAAGAGCAGCTGTCCCTACCAGCACACATGCTCATTCATCTTACAATATTGGTTTGGTTTTGGGTGTCTTTCTTTTTTAAAATTTTTGGTGTTTTTTTTATAAATCTATCTCTTCTCTCAAGGATATTTTCAAAGACAGACCCAAGGCATTTTCAGAGATAGCTCTCACTGCTAAGTCACTTGCTTCTCATACTGAAAAGTTGCAACTTGAGTTTTTATGCCTAATAAAAGCTGGATTGTAACAGTAACCAGCTCTGTACAGAAGATCAAATGCTTTTGGATTTTTTTTTAGCATTTTGTCCCTGAGTGTACAGAGGAAAATAAAGAGGGGAGGGAATCAGAGCAAGATTCGTTTCAAAAGAAACGTTTCAATAGTACACCCCGATAGTCAGCATTAGTGGTATTGACCAGAGAAAAGATCACAGATCCCTATCCCCTGTCTGCTCCAAACACAGAAGCATCATAAAGAACTGAGATAGCACAAAGAAAGTTCTACAGCCCAAAACACTAACGTAACACTTGCTGCTGCTTTTAAAGGCTTTTAAAATGCAAGGGCTCTGTGCCTTTACGTGTTGTGAGAGAGGGACATTGCTTTTAGCCAAACTAAACCATTTCTGTTGCAGAGATCCGCTCACAGGGTATAACTGGGATGCAAGACTTTGATACCACTGGTTTAGGGTAAACTGGCTGTGCTTCCAGTCTTCTGTTGCTTAGCAAAATCCACTGCATCAGTAAGTCACAACCTCTTTGTAGCCAAGAACTGTTTTGAAAAAGAAGCGAGCGATGTTCTCTGCTTTACTGGTAGACTACAAATGAGATCAACTATAAAGACTCTCTAAAGATGCAAAATAAACTATTTAATTCCTGCTTACTCTACTGGAAGTCTGCAGCCACCCTTCCTTATATAGCCATGGAGAAGAGGCCACCACAGGGGAAAGAAGCAGATGACTGCAACCCCAGCCCAGAGTCATGCCTCACCTAAAATAAGCCCGCACTTCAACAGTTAAATCCAGCTTTGCATAAAGCCCAGTGAATGGTGCTTCCTGGAGAGAGCTCAAAAAGATCAAGGCCTGAAGTTCTTAACCATTGTCACCAGCACCACGATGATATCCAAGCACCAGCAGGCACGTCCTCTTATTAAAAACCAGGGGCGGACAGGCTGCTGTTAGTTGTCACTTATTTATAATAAAAAGTCATTTTAAATCAGAATAGGTGATATGCTATTCTTCTGGAATAGCCCACCAAGTTCTGCCAAAGATGAGAAGCTTCAGTAACACCTGGCACCATGAGGTCTTCAGCCCCCCAGTCATGCCGTAACTTGTACAGTTTAAGTGCTACTGTGAGGGTCAACACCACGCACAGCCACAATGTATATGAACTCAATCACAATGTATATGTACTCAATAGCCAGCAACACACCCAATGACACTCTCTCTTTCGATGCATCACACCACCTCTGGGAGGAAAAAAACCAGTAGTCAAGCATGGGCTTGCAGGAGATGCATGTTTGTAAGAATAACAAGCCAGAGAAGTCTTTGGAGACAAAACAGTGGGGAAAAAAGGAAATGGAAAATCCCATTACTACCAAAAAAAAAAAAGGGGGGGGGGAAGGCAGGGAGGAGACAGCAGAGAACACCGATATTTTTCTCACGATATTTTTAAATCACCTGTTCCCTGCCAATAAGTAAAGGTCAATTCCCTCCCTCTTAATATTCTTACTGGTTCTACTTGTCAGAACACAGCTGTCTGGCGGTGCTCCACACTAACAAGGCCACATGAGAGCAAGCTGAATTTCTTACCTACTACCCCAGCCTCAGCAGGTGTCTGGCAGCCCAGCAGGCCAAGATCAGCCTTTTGCCAAGGCAAGATGCTACCCTGTTGGAGCTGGTCTCAGCTGCCCTTATTCTGGATGGTATAGATCCTTTACAGCTCACCTGCTCTCAGATCAGCTCAGGATGTAACAGCAGGAGTCAAACGGATCGAGAAGTGCATATCAGGATTGAGTGTCCATCTTGAGATTTAGTTAGTGAACAATACTGTGTGAAACTCAGGAAAATATATGGGTTTGGGCAGACTTAATCTAGAAATCATCCAGATGATTTCTTTCTTGTCCTCCTCGGGGCTTTCTCCAGGGGAAAGAGCACGGAAAATGAAAAGCAACGATATACATGTATTAGAATTGAGTGTTCCAGCTTAAAGGTTTTCTTCATCTATTCTCTGATAGCTGCTTCAGAATGTAAAGGAAAATGTCTATCACAGAAAGATTCATAACAATACAGTCATCTTAAGCACTACGTACTTGTTATTTTTTAAAATATACTCACCTCAACAGCTCCTAAAACACACACAAATTGCTTATTAATTGCTTAAGCCTAAACTACCAAATACAGGCTTGCTTCTGTTGCACTGGGAGCTTTTTTTGACCAAATGACAAATGTCAGCACTTATTAAACCGTGGCTAGGATGTTCTTTTAATATCTGCACTGGTTTTGTGATCTCGCTGTCAAAGCCTAACAAAGCTGTGGAAAATGAACTTGGATACCTCCAACAGGCAGTAGATTTAATGGAATGTTATTAGGAGGAGCTGTAGTCCCACAAGTACAGAGCCACACTATCTCCCACTTGTTTTAGGTACTTGCTAGCAGCCTCTAACTCCACAAAGCACATAAAAGCATTTCTACTTGGTTGGTTCAATAACACTATTCAGAAATCATGTCGTGCATCTGTCACGACGCTCTGAAATTATATCAAGCTTCAACATTTGCATTGGAATAGCACATAGTTCCAATTGAGCAGGTGCCATAACCTTCTCAAAATGGTTGCTTTGTTCTTTCTTAGGTCAATGATTAACAAGTTTTCCATAAAGTCACTTTATTACCAAAAAAAGAGTTCTGGTGTGCTCTGAGGCCAGGACTGTCTCTTGCTTTCTCTGTCAGGCAATGAGCCTACACGATTGAGTAAGCAAAAGGGACAATTCTTTCCTAGTTCACATTCAATCAGAAAGTGGACCTACCTGAAGCACACTCATCATGAATCTGTCACATAAATATCTTCCTTGAAACAGGTTTACAGAAAAGTAGTAAAAATAACTTTAAGTCTGTCAAAAAACAACCTTCCTTGATAAATATCAGCAATAAATATCAGCAATCCATTTTTCCCCCCACACGCACATCCTTGAGTTATGCCCAATTTAGTATTTCACTCCAGAATCAATTAATTGCATTGAGGACTTATGCTGACCTTGAGCAATAACATTAGTCATTATAAAATGATGGCAGTCACACTAGAACATTTGCAACAGCAACCTAGATACTGGATATCACAGATCCTGACATTTCATCTCTCTCTTCAATCTTTTCTCCAGTGGGAAACACTGCAGATGGAGAGTAAGGGCTTGGGCAAGCAGCATCCCAAAAGACCAGAAACTGCCCTGCAGAACTGCTAACTGAAAGCTTCTACAGTGTTTTTCATTATGTGCCATCACGTGGCTTCACCCAAAAACTCAGCTTCCATGGTAGCAGTATGTGCTCCCCACACCTGCACAGCAGAGCTTGGGATGGTAACGGATATCAGCTCATACTACAGAGGAAGAGGAAAATCCTCAGTCTCTCCTAAATTTAATAGGGTTTTTTTGAATATCAGTGTAGCACACCACTTTCCCCTGCTCATTGCACACACCACCTACTTTATCACATGCTCTGTGACAATAAAGGCATTTTTGTGACGTGCTACCTTCAGTGCCCTATTACAGTAAGAAAGCATTTTCACCCAAAATTGTATTAGACATAATATGCCAAAAAGACAGTTTTGCACATTTGTATTTAGCATCACTGGAACAAACTCATACCAGAGTCTATAGCAGCTTGACCAATGAAGAACCAAATAAAGAATTAATGATCTGGTGTGCTGACTTTAAATTAAAATTAGGTACTGTTGTATTATTTACTGCCGAAGTACCTTCTAGAGAATTTCCAAGCTGAAACAAACACTGCTTCTACTACCACACTGCCCAGTAGAGGAATCCCACAGGTGAGAGTTTAGCCTTGCTTCTCTGTTAGTTCCTTGTGCTCCTACTTGCTGAAACAAGGATGAGATCTAAACCAGTTTTAGGCAAAGAAAAACAACCATATTGCCCAGCGAGGAGGAATGTGGGGACAAAAGAAAGAAGCTGTTAGTGTGCTGGAAGACAGGCTACAGATCTGCTGGACTCCACTTGTGCCTCTGGGGACCGAGGCTGTGAGGTGAGGCAGGCTGAAGGACTTTTCTTCATGAAAAAAATGTTTTCAAAGAGTGAGATCATCAGAAGGGCAAAGGCAAGGTTTTCCTGTGAAACAAGACAAGCTGCACTGACCTATTCTACCTGAAGATCTCGCTCCTGGCTTTCACCCAGTTCCAAGGGAGAGAATTGCTACTCCTGTAGCAGTTTCAAATGGTAGCAAGGATAAAAATGGGGGGGGGGGGGGGGGATTCAATGCATCCAGACAAATTTTAAAAATTATGGGGTTACAATGAGATTTCAGTGAGCTTTCAGTGTACCTGATTTATTTCTTGAGCAAACCCTCATATATTGTTCCATTCAGTTTAAAATGAAAAAATAAACACACCCATAGAAGTGATGCTTGCTACATACTAAATATACCCCAAAGATTTTTCTAGTTGGCTACAAGAATGTTGGTTCACAAGAGTATACTACACATAAGGCATTCAGCTAGAAAATATTAAATAAACTTTATCTTCTTCAGTGTGGAAGCTTCTCTTCCTTGACTTAATCATCAGAACCTGTGAAGTTTATCTATTTAGTACAGATAGCTGTGGACCTCCAGCCTACTTGCTACTACAGCCCCAAAACTGGTAATTAGTAAGTATATTTTTAATAGATAAAGAGCGTGTGAATAAGTATCAAAATAATCCATATCCTGTCAAAAGCATTTGATTACACACAAAAAACCCTGGAAAAAGTACAACAAAAGTCCTTGGCAAACAGGATTGAGGTTAATGACAATTATTTCCAATCAATCACTTCAACTGTGAGTCAGAAAAATAAAAGAAAGAAGTCCACTGGGCACTTGTTAAGTCTGTTATAATATCCCTCCGGTGGCTTTAGGGACAAATTTACACTGACATGTCAGCACATCTAGAACAGCCAAGGAAGATTAAAAGAGTTTTAAGTGCCAAAGTCTGCTTTTATATGAAGGAACATAGTCCTTATAAGATGTATTCCTGCAATTTTGCACAACTAATGACAGTCCCATCCCCAGTTTCCCCATATACCAGTTACATATTCTCTCTCTCACCACACACACACCAAACATGTAGGTACTGTGGGTCATCTTTGAAGTTCAAACCCACACTGAGCTGCTTTGTTGTTTTGGGTTTGGTTTTTGGGTTTTTTTGTTAGCTCTTGCTCTTATTATTTACTCATCATTTACCAAAAAAAAAAAACCCACGTTATTTCTCTTTATTTAAACGCATAACAAAGTAACACAGAATCTATAGGGGTGCAACAGAGCTCAGTACAGGAAAGGAGTTTTCTGTATTAAGCTCTAAGAACCTCAAAGCAGCCTTCAATGAACCCCCCCAAATTCCCAGACTTCTGCAGAGAATTCAAACTACGTGTAACTTTTCTTATCAAGCTTGAAGAAATCTTATTGCATCTGCTCCAAGAATTTTAACAGGTGGAAAATTGACAGCATGCAACAGAACTTGAGGTGGTATCTAATATTCTGAATTCATGGGGGAACTAATTCTGAAGACTATTTAATTCCTTGTTCAAGGAAAATTCCCACTGAAATCAATGAGACTGTGTGGGGTGAATTTAGCAACTATAATATAAAATGGTACAATATCAGCCAGTCCCCGAGATAAAAGAACTTTACTTGTCTAGAACCAGCCTTGCAACAAAGGCTGAAATTATCAAAAGCCTCACACAGGTTCAGATTTCATTTTAATTAGAACTAAATCAAGTTTCAAAACAGTTCTTTAGGTATATCAAAATGTAAAGCAATCATAGGCTTATTTCCACAACCAGTCACCAAAGCTAGGGTACAGGTTTGCACGGAAATAGTTTTGAGAAAATTAACAACTTCTGCTTCCTTCAGTTGTTTTGAACAAACCGTACTTTGTTAGGAGAGATCAAAGGAAACAAAACAAGGGTCCCAGGAGCTGCTGTGATCTGTCAGCAGTGTCACACCTACACGAGCATCCTAAAGGCAACACAAGGTGCTTTGGAGAAGAGCAAAGAGAGTGGGCTTTTCAGTGACATTTAGAGCCACAGACTCTAATAGATTCTGCTTCATTTAATGACCAAGTTGTAATTAGTCAGGGCAAAACATGAGCACGGCACAGCCCGTCCGTGCTATGTAACAGAGCATTGCCCTTCAGAAACCCTGCAGTGGATAATTGGGAATAGCTCAGTAAGGAATATTTCATCTCAAGCCCCAGCAACTTAGGCAGTTGGCTTATACACGAAGCATGAAAATGTTTATTCTTTTAATAATTCCTCCTTCATTGTAGTATTTGATTACAGCATGACGGTTAGCGGTACCACATTTCAAGCTGTAAAATGAGTATTTCTTGGAGTTTCTTTAAAATCTTCTAGTCTGACCCCAGTGTTAGCAGCAATCTACTGCATCCACAAAGCAGCGCGTTGAAGTTCAGGTACCAGGATTAGAAACAGCCACGACACCAGCCATAGAAATCCCCGCCAAAACCAGGAATTGTTTTCTGACATCAAAACAACAGGAATTTCTGGAGAACAATGATTTTCTCATGAAAGAAGAAAATCAGGATCATTCTTTTAAGGGTATATTTCAGTAGCCTAGGGCCAGCTCGTCACACTTCCTGTAGAGACTTGTGCCTTCAGAAGGCAGCAGCGCAGCACTGGTCAGCCCTCTGGGGAACATCCTACCCTGACTTCTGCTGGGTTCCTCACAGACAGGATCTTGTCACAACCTTACTCCCCAGACACATCATCTGCATCCCTTTGCATGAAAAAAGAAACCTCAGTTATTTTGCTCAGGCTCAAGTTTCAGTAAGAGCCTGGGGCAAAACATTCTGCCCCATTTCTCTATTCATCAGTGTAAATAATTACTACTGAACCTGCAATGAAATAGCCTCTCTCTATGCTATTACTAGAAGAGTAAAATATCAGCCTCACTTCTCAGCTTACTCATTTTAGAATATCAGCTCCTCCATACTTAAGTGGTTTAATTGCATTAATATCAGCTACGTTATTGCAATACCCATTAATTTGAGCAAAAGGCAATAATTAAAAGTAGGAAGGGCTGAGCTGAAATTTTTACACAGAGAGAGCTCGGCAAAGCTAAACGTATTCCAAGGAATTGAGAGTTTGTGGTATGCACCAACTGTAATGAATGATCAGCCCTAAAAAGAGAATTGGCATAGGGAACAAAGGGGTTTTTTCAGTTCAGATGTATGATAGCATAAAAGAGTTAATGCTAGAACTTCTGAGAAACTATTATGAATTTGAGAAATGTCACAACTTCTTTACAATCTGTGGAAAAGTCCCTTCCTTCTGCTTCTGAGGCAACATTACGCTTCAGCAGGCATCAAAAATTTCAAAGTAATGGAATTGGATCAACATCACAGTTCTTTCAGGAAGCTTTGCTTTTTGCCTCTGAGAAATTAAACTTTTTTATGAAACACTATAAATAAAGCATCCCTCTCACTGAGGCTCGGCACATCACGTTTAGGGATACAAGATGTATATCTGCCCCCACCAAAATATCTATTTTTGAAAGGGTGGAAAGCAGACCGTTTCCATCTCACCTATTGTTTAATCCTTCAAGTTCTAGAAGGGATCTTTGGCATTTGAATACAGAGATTCAGCAAAGGGTTATTTTTAAATTTTTTTTCAGCCAAGCTATCGAAGAGGCACCGAGTAATTTCACTAATATTTTGCTTATTTAACTTTGTGTTGAGGGTCACACCAAATGGATAAAGACACCAGATACATCCAAGTTTTAATAGACCTCTCCTTACAGAGTAGATATTTTCAACGGCCCCGTAATATCTGAAGAGATCTGAAATGTGAGCCATCCTCCAGCGAGGCCAGAGTCAAGGCTGCAGCAAGCTATGATTTTTCCAAAATTGCAGCTTTATGGCCTGTGGAACATTCCCACCACAGAACAGTGTGCAAGATACAGAAGTAACAATTTCTGTTCTGAAAATCTGTACCATTAATCGGGCCTTGAAAGGATTCCACCAGGTGGTTACACTGCAGCATCTACCATATATGAACTCAGAAGATTTTTAATTCCCAGAGTGCAAATGCCCTGCACATTCAGTACATACTGGTTGTGATTCATTGGCTCATCTCAAGGCAGCATCAATCAGAATACCCATAAACTTTTGAAAAGTTGCAGAGTAACCACAGTTTTTATAAAGGCACAACTCCAAACGCTAGGGCAAAAAACAAACCCAGCCCTCAGTGCTAAGCACCAACTCACTTCTCAAGTTCTCATGAACTGCTGCAGACTAGATGTAAAGAAAAGCAAACTTACCTGTGTCTGGAACAGCATCTTCTGAAACAGCAAGGAGTAAGATTGAAGGAGACACACATCCCAGGTGAGTCAGCAGGGAGTTCACACTAGGCAGGTTCAGAAACTCTCTCGCTTCACAATAGCCTTCTCTTCCATTTGTTTCCTGCTACTTGAGATCACTTGCAAGTTTTATGTCACAAGCTTTTTTTTAAAACAATAAGTTTACATAAGTTTTCTCCTTACAGGTTTTAGCACTTGCTTCTTACAGACCAGTTGATTTGTTCGACTGTGTTTTCCAAGGTGATCTTTAAAAGGCTAGAGTGACAGACCAATCTATCAAACCAATGCTGCCTTTTCTTTTACATTTTTTTCCCCGATAAAGTCCAGAACCCCCAGGCTTTTCCAGGCCCAAGGTCATTTTTGTCTCAAGTATTTGCAGAGCTCTTGATAGTAGCCACGTTACAGCCACAGGATGAAAGGATCAACACTTCTTGCTACTGTTGCAGCCTTACAGGGATAATAGGGTTGACTCAGAAACCTCTACTGGGACTCTGAGGTTACAGTCTCCTTCTCAACTAGCCAAGAGCTGATTATTTCTTTCTGCAAGCTTTGTCCATCCATTGCATTTTCCATCAAAGTGGCAGGAGAGCTCTGAAGGGTGAAATGAGTTGCTTATGCAATGGCTGTTCTGTGGGTGCTTTTCCACCTTTTCATTCTGTGAGCAGAAGCCAGGAGGAGTGTTGCAGATCCTGTGTATAATCTCATGTATTATAGGTGGGTTTACCTGTGGGAAGGAAAAAAAAAAAAAGCGTCTCATGCCAGGAAAAAACTTTCATAATGGCTGTAGATTATTGAGCACCAGTTTTCCTTGTCAGTGGTAGCAATTCCCAGTCAAATTACCCCAAGAAAGATGTAACTATCAGGAATGCAATGACTCAGATAGGAGAGTTTGGATTACACATAAAAATCCTCTCATATTTTGCTACCTACTTTGAGACAAAACAGAGAGTTGATCATAAAATTGACTGCTGCATGAGAGAAAATAATTCAGAGTGCATGGACTCAGGCAACTCCTCCTCTCAGACAATCAGACAATCAAGATGCTCATAAATAGGAAGAATACATTTAAGGAACCCTCCTACCTGAGGCCTAGAGATCTTTCAGCTTTACCATTTTTTCATGTTCTCCCTCTCCCCCTCCACTCCCCAAAGTTATTCATCCCTAAGCAGCTCCAAAAAGTGGTGAACCTGTTAACTCAGTGATCTGGCCTGTTAAAATGACAAATACAGCTCTATCACATATCTTGGCATAAGTGGCTTACTGAAACTTCTTAAGGTTTTGGAATATTTTAGTTAAAATTCTATGCAGTCAGTGCTTCTTTTGATTTCCTTAATGTCTGCAGTGAAAGAAGCAGCCTCATTACAACGTTAAATCAGAAAAAGATATATTAAGGTATTGCTACACAAGTTATTTTTTGAATGGAATGAGTAATTAAAGAATAAGAGATGGAGTTGAGTCCACATATGTCCATATATGGATTATGTGGTAGTTCTTACCATAAACCTCACACACACCAGCAATCAAGTCACCCTGGCTGCTCATTAATTGCTTCTTGTAGCTGGGCACATACACCTGCCTCAAATTTACACTGAAAAGGTCCCTTAATAATATCAACCACCTCACTATTTGAATTTATATAACAGCTTTTGCTCCATAATTTCAGAGTTCTTCAAACACAGATTGTCACAGCTGAACTGTCAAATTACTACATTCACATAACAGTCTCAACTATTTATATGAAATTAAATGCATTTTCAATTATTTGAACGAAATCAGCCAATAATTTGTGGCAGAACTAGGCAGAGAATGCTGGATCCCAGTATCCCAGCTGTGCACCAGAAAAGATTACCCTTTCCCTTTTTATGTATATGAAGCACTCTTTAAGGGAACAGATAAATAAAAGAGTTATCTACAGCCCCTCACTGACACAGTTTGCACAGAGCAGTAACAAGATGTTTCATTTATTCCTTTTCTGTCTCCCAGCAAGATGTTTTGTTTTTAAACATCAGACACAGCTCCTCTCTGTATGGGAGACTGAAATGCAAAAGTGACAAATGAAGCAGAAAGCTCATGTCAAAGATTAAACCCTTGCTCATTACATTGAAACACACATGGGTTTCCCAGACTTCTAGATTTGTTCAAAGAAGAACCTGGAATTCCACACATTCCTGAACATCTTAAAAGAGGGCAGAAATAGCATCAAGAATACCAAAACTGAAAGAGAACGTGTTTCCTAGTTAACTGTTACATATATGCCATATTATATAGCTATGGCTTGAAAGACAGTGAGTGCTTGAAATCCCCTTGGAAATGATGCTACCATTGAAATAATTCCTTTCACTGTCAGAGTTTCCCTATAGACCTCAATCAAATTGTTCCATCAATAAAGTACTTTACATGAAACATTGCTCTGTCACTTTGCAACTACGCCTGAACAAATATTTATGTAGTAACTTACATTTTGAGCTGGTAAAAAAACTCCACAAATAAACCACATAGAAAGCTGCTCAGCATTTAAAACACAAAATTTACTCTTTATTTAAGAAACTGTCTTCAATAACTACAGCTGTCATAAGATTTGCTTCCATTATGTGGAAAGTTTCTGTATGAAGAGAATATTGTGCACATGCAAATTACCCTACAATCACACTGGTCTCTCTGCAAGGAATATTAAACATTTAAGGGGATTATTTTAAAAGTACCCATGATAACAAAAAGCCTAAAGATTCTTTAATAACTGATAGTAAATCCCACCTTACCTCTTACTAATGCTACAAAATTACAGGTGAATTCATGCAGGGCATACTCAAACAGCATTCTTAGCTTATCAGTCTTATTTAAAAGAGATAGGCACATATTAGCACAGAAAAATTAAAAACCAAAAACGCCTACAATCTTAAAACATTAGAGTTGCAGATAAAGAGATAAGCAAGGCAGATACTGATGTGTGGGCGTGTAATGGAGTAAACATCTTTCAGTGTTCTTTCTCCAACACATTTGGGAAGTACTATTCATATTTAAATTGTGAATAAGCTTAAGTAAATTGGGAAGAGAGCTGGAAAATTTCAGCCTTTAAGTTTAAAAGGTCAAAGTGTTATAGCTAACAGAAACCAGCAGAGTTAAACAGTAATACCAACTAGGGCAGTTGCCATCACTACCCAAATCTATCATATTAATACACAGAGTCAAAATCTTGTTCCTACTGAAGTCAGTTTGAGTTTCACTCCATTTTCTAACATGTAGCTACAAAACAAACTGTTGTCCAGCTTGGACACTGGGGAAGAGAGGTTCAGCCAAACTGGAAAACAACAAAATTTGCTCCAGGCAGTATGTCTGGGATGGTCAGCTGCCATGTGCTGATGAGTGTTAGTGATGGGGCATGCTCCATGCCAGATGCTGCAGAACCAAACCTTCCATCTCCCTCCTTCCCCACCCTTTCTGTCCCCAAGGAAAACCCTACCTTTGTGTGCAGACCAGTGTAATCCCACAAACCCAGGGGCACGTCCATGTGCATGTGAGAACAGGAAGGATTGTCCCACAGAGCTCCCCAGCACAAAAAAAGTGCTTTGGGAAAGGTTGAGTGGGGTCAGTATGGTCTCCTTTATTAGCTTTACCCCGTCCCCCACATAGACACCAAGGAACCTTGGATATTGAGCTGCAATAAAAGTGAGGAAATAATTCTACCAAATGGGAAACTGCCTAATTGCATCTGACACTCGGTTTTTCCTAAGGCCACCATGACCAAGATTTTACTTCAAATATCCCTAGGACTGGAACACAGATTTATTAAAATGCCGTGCAGCTTCAGCAGCCCTTTACTGCACCATGACTATCTTGCATCACAGATGCAGGCTTTCTCCCTACTCCGCTATAAAAGGAAAATAGGAAAAAATTAAGAAACCAATTACTTTCAAACAGAGGAAAAAAAAAAATCATTTTCAGATGACAGAACTCAAGTTGAAATATATCACTTTTCAGTTGATTTTATCTACATAAGTTTATGCAAACACAGCACTGCACCTGACATTACTACCTGCAAGCCCAGTTTTCTGCTTTTGAGTGTGTTTCAGTAGGTTTCCTATCAGTGAAATTATAATGACTCATTTATAGGTTAGGGATCAGATTTTTTTTCTTCACAAAACCTCTCCAAAGCCATGTGCAGCCCCTAAAAGGGATTGTTTTGACCAAATTCAGAAGACTGAGAAATTGATTTGAGCTGGAGACGCACTAAAAGTTACCATTTAGAAGAAATCTCTTGGCATCACTAATGAAAATTCACACTGAAAGAATGGATAGCATGCTGGGGCAAGCTTGAATGAAGAGAAAGTTGAAACAAAAAGCAATTTACTGTGCCAAATTTCCTTTATCCCTGTTGTGTTTGCTAATAATGGAAAGTTTTATGAACAACAACTTGTCTCTCCTAGATCAGGTTTTATTTTACTCTGCAATGAAATTAGGATATGGGGTTTAACACGTTGCTCTTACTACCTAAAACACCTGTGATCTCAATTTTTTATCATGAGTACTTCACAAAAGAGCACAGACAGGACCGCAGAAGGAAACTGGTTTTTCCATACAGAAGCCTTGTCATTTTGATGATTAGTACAAGGAGCATTTATTTAAAAGATGTGGTAGGGACACAATACATAGTGCATTGGGGACTTGTTTATGTGAATTCTTATATCCAAACCTCCTACTACACAAAAATAGGTCATCTCCCCTGACATGCACCATTTGCACCAAAAAGTCCCCTGATTCTGAAACCTCATTTAGCCAAATATATTCCATATCCCTACTCTACTCAGTAGACAGGTAGTTCTACTCCACACTCAGGTTAGGATTCTCACAGTCCCCACTTTCAAAACATCACAGAAAAATATTCTCCAATTTGACTGCATAACACATCTCTGTATTTGTCTAAGTCTTGTTACTTATGTACGAGGCTGATCCACAAGCTCAGAATCTAAGGTTAAAAGCTGTTGAACAGCCTTCAAAATTGCTTTGGAATGAACAACTGGTGAAAGACCAGCAGTCCTACCACACCTGTACACATTGCACTGATACGGCTCGGCACCATCACCTCATTTGCTGGCTGGACAATATCTAATAGCAAGAAAAGAGACAAATACCTTTTATTATTTATTAAGGCCAACCCCCAAAACTCCTGTACTTGAGCTAACAGTACAGTATGCCCAAATGTAAATTCCATTATCGTAAAAACAGTTAATAGCCCTTGAAGATTTAATGGCATAGTCAAGGTTTATTACAAAATAATATTTAAAATGTGACAGAAAATAATTTTTTATTTCTATATGACATTCAAGATAATAAACGCATTAAGCCACAATAGACACAAGTGTAATGCCTATGCTTATAGGCATTAAAGAGAATATCGCTGAGACAGAATTTTAAGGTTATTTTTGATTTCCCACTCACAAATACTATACCATTTTATTGATATGTAAGGTAATAAAATAGTAATTTCCAATTATTATCAGTTCATCATGGTGAACATATAACATGATTTACTTTTTAATTAAGGAGCAGTTTCCAAGTTTGAAATAGTTCATTTTTAATCAAGAAGAAAGTCATCTTCTTTTTCCAATAAACTCTGAACCCTTGAAGAGCTTAACAAGCTACAAAGCTGACATTTCAATCACTAAACTTTCACTAAATAAAATATTAAGGTTTGTTTTATTTAGTGGTCCAGCTAACATGATACACTTTGCCAATGTTTTCTTCAGGCATAATATGGGTTGGGTTTTATAGCCAACAAAGAAGGCAATGCAGTCTGAGAAAAGCACAGGAGACAAGTCAGAGAAGGGGGGGCAAACTAATTTAAATAAAATTGTAGTTCTCGGTTAAGACCATTGGCATAGAAATCCCTCTCCTACTTGCAAAATATCTCTGCCCATTTCTACAGGTTAATGGAGGCTTTGCAGTTAGCTGTCAGATCGTAAACAAGCAATTTTACAATTTAGAGGGCAGCTTAATGTGGGGCAGTCAGTTCTTTAATCCTCTATAGATGACCTTGTGCAGAGGGAAAGGCAGACTCCAGGCCAGGAGCAGAGTCCATCTTTCCCTCTGCCAGTTAGAGAAACTGGAGAAAAAAAAAAAAGATTAAAACAAGAGAAAACATCAAGGAAAGGCACAAACCACCAGACACTAACAGTTTTATGCTGCAAATCTGGAAAAGTTCCCTCAGCAACACACATCCTGAGGCACCAGCACAAGAGAAACAGGTGTTAAAATTCTGCTTTCCAGGTAGACACCTACAAAACTAACATTACATGATGGGTTAGGAAACTATTGGTGGCCTCTGTATCTCTAGTTGGAAATGAAGGATATCAATGTTATGTGGGAGACTCATAGAGCCATCCTGGCTTGACATTCCCTCCCCGCCTTTGCTTTCATGGACTCTATCAACTGTTAAGGGTTTGCAACTGGGGTCTTTTTAAAATACATATATTTACAATAACATTTTTTTTTTAAAAATACTCCGTCATGCAAAGTCTATACTCACTTTCAGATGGCCTAACTGAACTCAGTGGTGCTTACCTATGGAGAACATCCTGATCCCTCTCCTCAAGCTGCTGAGGGGAGGCCAAGCGCTGGGGCAGGAGGATAAAATCCATCCTCAGTTTCCAGCTTAAAAACATCTGATTTCTTGTAGTTAAGCACAGACACTTCCTATTGAGCCTCAGGAGCATGGCAGAAGCCTTTCCTTAATAATTATGAGGTAACTGAACTGATAGGCAGGGGAAATGTGGGCTCCTGTGAGGAACTCTCTGTGAGGGGCACACCCGGCCACGCCCCAGCATCATGGCTGCAGCCAGCAGGGCTGGGCAACAGCTCCCTCCAGCATCAGGGTCCATGTTACCTCACATTCACAGACTCCACTTCCAGATTTTCCACAATTAGACACATTGCTTTCTGTAATTAATTAAAAAATGACCCAGTGAGATTAACCACCAGCATGGCACATCAAAATGGGGCCGGGGGGGGGGGGGGAACTTATCATGGGGCATCAGGTTTAAGCAAGAAGTGGTGCCAAAATAACTGCTTTTTTTTTTTTTAAATAGATGTCAGTAAATACAATTGCCTGACTCATTACAACAAATGTATTCTGTGTGTTTATACATATTTATGTATTTTTACAATGTATTCATATGGCTATATAAATTTGTGTATCTAAGCTATATTTACATATATATCCCAAACCGGAATCTTGGCAGCTATGCAGAAGTAAATACCTCTTTTCTCCTCTTCCTTCCCTGTTCTGACCCTTTGAGTAGATCACTTCAAGTTGTACAGATGAGAAGAGCTACAATTAGTCTCTTATACCGCATCAGAGGGAACATCATCTCTGTTTCCTCATTTGATCTGCCATCCAGAAAAACTTGTCCACACGTTCCCCATGAGGTACCTGTAGCTGGAGCTTTCTTCTCCCCCCTCCTCACCATGTTTTATGCATCTCACAGCTTTCAAGAGGTCCACACCACCACCACCCCATCTACAAGAGGAGTAGGGTACAAGGCTGGTTAACTCTTTTCAATGAAAGTTAGCTGAACATCAATAAGTACAAGGTGATTGGAACCAGAACACGTCCCACACAGCTGGGGAAACCTCGTTATCCAGCTGTTAATGCAGTGAGAAACTCACCCCACTGCAGCCAAGTGCCTCCCAGACACTTTTCACATCATACCACATGCTTCCAAAAGCTCTCCTTGGGTGGCCAAGGGCTAAGGCAGCACACAGACCTGCCCAAGTTCTTATCCAGCCAGCAAAGTTCAGTTCATAGCCAGGGCTAACTCACCACAGCGAACTGTGACAACAACAATCAAGGCCCGATGACAAATTACCCAATTTCAAACTTGATATAAGTGAGTATTGCACCCCAGCTTTTAGTGATGAGGACAATGTCCTAGATTAAATCCTCCAAATAGCTTTTCCAGGCTGCAGTTTTCCTTCAGCAAATAGAAATCAGAATGCAAGCTAAGGCACATTGTTTGAAATACATTCCTGACATCACCACTAGATGCATTATATAAAATAATTTTATTTCTAGTTCAGGTATACTATTGAACAACTGTTTTCTGCTTATCAGTATATATTTTACAGAGATAAATCATACTTGTGTGCAAGCAGATCCAGTCTAAAGGAGGGGGGCAAGTTCAGAAATTTTAACCCAGACTGTTGTAAAAACCTCACATTTTCTGGAAATAAGAGTGATAGCCCACAGGCAAAAGATCTGATAGCATTTGCCATTAATTATGCACTGATTTCTTAAAATTATTCAGAGCAGGCTGGACAAGCCTTGATGGATTTCAAAGGCCAGCCTATGTCTATGTACTAAATAGCCCACATTTATTAAAATACAGCTTTCAGCTGTGCATAGTGCACACTGCCACTCCAATAACTTTCCATAAATTGAGGCACTTGCAATCGTAGATTAATTAGGGCAATGAAAGAGCAGCTAGAGTAAAGGAATTAGATATTCCCTTTCATAGTTCCTTCTCTTGAACTTTCAGATTTCACAGTGGTGGGCAATTCCCCAAAATAAGCCAGCAAGGGAATAAAAGCTCAAACAGCATTTATTAAATCTAACAGCAGAATTGGTAAATGGTCGCATATAGACTTTGCTTTCTGTCACACATCATTTTTGAAGCAACCAAGTAAACACATGTTGTTGTTAGGCACCTGGCTTGTGATAACAGGAAAAAAGCAAGCAGAATTTATCTCTCTCTGCTGCTGAACTATGGATGATTTTGGAATAACTATCTTTATTTCTTACGACAACTTCATTTTTGTTTAAGAAAAAAACAACCAACAAACAAAACCAACACAAACCAAAACACCACGTACAAAACAAAACCAAAAGCACCACACAACTAAAAGCCAAAAACCCCCACAAAAAAAAGCAACCAAACAAAAAGAATAAACCCAGGAAAGCCCATGGGCTGCTTTAGTTTCCTGAACAGACTTTTATGCTTTAAGCGTAAACGCAGCATTTTGCCAGTGATTTCTTACGTAGTTGGTTTAGGTGGGCTCCAAACCATGCAAGTGGTTTCTGAAGGGCTTTTGTGATGTGACAGTAGAGGGGGACTGAATAGCAGAGCCATGAAAACCACGAGTCCTCAGCAAGGGACACCAAGTTGTGCTCTTTGGCAATCATATCTATATTGCTGCAGGTAAACCTGCCACTTAATAAGGTGTTAGAAGATTGCAACCGGCAAAACCAGCATGTGCTTAAACCCACTGTTGGGCTCCCAAACTTTGTACAGGGACTAAAAGGGCTGGAGAGCCCTTCCTGTGTTTGGAAAAGCTACAATAAACAGAATTAAGTGTCCCCTGCTCTGCTCCCCCACTACCAGCAATCTGGCCAGGAAGAACCCCGTGCTTAAAGCCATCCCTTCTCATTCCATCCTGCCCACAGGTGCACTGAGTCTGGTCCCAGCATTTTGGAAGTTCAACAAGAGGAGACTATAATACAAATGCTTCAGCTCAGCATAACCTCATACCCTGCCACACGTAGCCAGACCCATTTTCTTCACACAGGGCCATGTGGGCACATAATGGTGACTGCTTTAGCAGCATGGCCACAGGAAGACACCCAGGGGGCTCCTGCTTCTCTGCAGAGCCAGAAACTCCTCCACCTCCCAAAACACAAAAGAGTTTTTCCCTTATATTTCTCTTCCACTTCTGCAAAGCTAGGTAGGTGACACTACTTATCATTCAGAGAGCATGCAGCTGAGATAACTGCACTAGCCTAGTTACAGAATTAAGAGAATCAATAATAATAACAGAAAACAATAATGATGAAGTCACTAAGATTAGTGTTTCCATTTTGAACATGATGAAACCACCCATCTCCAAATTAATTTTTAAAAAATAAGCATCAGCACGTAGAGGGCTTTTTTCCACAATTTCCACTGCTAACCCTTTCAGCTGTTTTAATACAGCCTTTAAGCTATATTCATAGCTACTTTATTTTGATTTTTGTTGAAAATAACAGAATTTTTGGAGAGGGTGACTTTACCTTCCAGCCTGGCTTGTTTCCTATTAGCTGTTACAACCCTTTGTGCTACATTTTACACTCTTTAGAATGGAATAACAACATAGAAAGTACATACAACTAAAGAAGTCATGAGGAGTCTCCTACCTGCAGAAAGCAGCAAGAACAGGGCAGCCCAGAGAGAGAAAGCGAGCTGAGGGCAGCCACACACAGGCTGGGCAACAACCCCACCAACAGGGTTCAGCCTCGTTCCATCAGATCCAGGCCAGCAAGAACAGGAACAGCAAGACAGCCCACAGGCAACTCAGAAAAGAAAAAAAAAAAAAAAACCAAGGCAACCATTTGGCAAATCCAAAGAACAAGTCAGGAGCAAAACCAAGCAGACCTATAGCTCAGAACTGGAGCAAAACCCAGTGTGCATCTTAAATAGTTCCTGCAGTAATGAGCAGGGGAGTGTGGGGCAGGTGCCAGGTGGGGTGGGTCCCAGGTGAGGCTGGTTAGGACAATTAAAGCTTA
>BJBW01008476.1:1048-22017 GCA_004320125.1 Scolopax mira | reverse complement strand
CACAGGAGGAAACAAAGCTGGACTCCATGGCAGCACCAAGAGATGCTGTTTTGGTTATAAAGGAGCAAAGATTGTCTCAAAACGTTGAGTCCCCAGAGCAGAGAGATTACCTCGGAGAACATTGCACTCTCTCGGCGTTGCCCGATTCAATTTGTTTGTGTCAGCTAAATATTTGGCACTCAACTGCAATTCACCCTGAATTACTACAATCAATTCCTACTGCAAAGTCAGATGGGCTCAGCTTTTAAAGGGGACCATCAAGGTTTCCATTAAGGAGAAAGATTACGATTGCCTGTCTCCTCTACCCTCTAAAGGATGCCTAAACTTTAACCATCCGGCGTTACATTAAAAGAAGAGATCTCGGCAAAGGCTCGTGCCTGGCCGTGAGCGAGGTGTGGGGCCAGTCACCATGACACAAGGAAAGCCAAAACTTACGCCTGAAATCTCGGAAATAAATGGTTTGTCTGTTGGGGTTCAGGAGCTGAATCACCGAGTCGTCGCTGTTCTTGACGCGGCAGCTGATGGTGGCGACGTCTCCCTCCACCACCGTCACGTCCTCCGTAACCAGGTTCTGGCCATCGCCTGCAAGAGAAAGGGGAGAGGAGCTAGTGCCCTTCCTCCACTGGTGTCTTCTGCAGGGGGAGCTTTGGGCAGCAACGGCGAGTCCTTCACCCCGGGTCCTCCCACCAGTGAGGGGTTATAGGGATCCAGGACCCCCCCATAAGTGAGCAAACACCCCCTGCCCAGCCACACTCAGGGTTTGACGGGGTTAATCGTAATTCCACTGCAAATACTCACACGAGAAACACTCAAAACTGCAACACCAGTTTTGGGATACGAACTGGGACCTTCCACCCAAACTGTACTGGGCACCATAAAATTAAAGAGGAGCAACTGGAAGGGAGCTCTGTGATGAGAACACAGGGAAAAGGAACCCTCTCGTTGGATGCCACCAGCCCCTCCAGGGCTCCCACCGGCCTCGTGGACAAGAGCCACGTGCACGGGAACAGCACAAATTCCCTCCCTCTCTCCAAAGACGAATTTTGTTAAATTGCCTTGAAAGAACAAATGGCTGTAAGAAGCCTTTATCCCTTGACTCGAGCAGACAGCCATTAGGGAACCAGTTTTTACCCACTCCGTGTAATCAGGAGGTGCTATTAATGTCCAGAGGCAGGAAAAAAAGAATCCGATGCAATTATGCTGTGGGAGCCCTGTAATCATTTACAGGTCAGCACCTCGAAAACTCTCCTCCTAATGAATTGAATCATTACATCACAGGCACACCGAGAAACGTGCTTCCCGTGGCGAGGAACGCAGGGGACAGGGGCTTGGGAACAGCGCTTTGCGTGGCAATTGTTCCATAAATAATGAGTGTCCCTCAGGTTGGGATGGGAGACGGAGGGTGAGGAGCCTGGGCAGGACAGGGGACACGGCCCCAGGGAGTCCAGAGGGGGATGGCTAATTGCAGTCCCTTTGGGTAACGACTCTGGTTTGCTTTCAGAGCCTTTACGGGCGAGGACTCAAAGCAAAGCGGGAGCAATCATGCTCTGGGCAATCCTGCTTCAGCAGGGGACTTGGGTTGGATGATCTCTATGGTCCCTTCCAACTCTAAAAATTCAGTGAAATGTTGAACCTTTGGCTGCCCGTTTGCCAGAGCAGGTGGCACCAGGAGAAGCCCCTGCTATGGACACAGGGAGAGCAGCCGGGGGACAATCCCGCTCCCCAGGGAGCTGTGAAAAACGCAAAAACGCAAGGTTTGGATAAAGTTTCCAAGCAGTAAATCTGGGCCCGTTTCCCTCTCCTCTCGCATCCTCTCCGATTTTCTTTCTTCCCTCCTGACTCCCACCTGTTGGCAGATGGTGCCTCAGAAATCAGCGTTCGGCAAAAAGTTTGGAAAGGAAGGGATTGATAAAGCACCTGGTGCCTTTCCATCCCCACGATGCAGACCCCCAGGGACCCACCGCCCGCCCCGTCCCACCTCCCCAGAGGAAAAGCCCTTTGCAGAGACCGTCCCCGACAGCCACGGGCTCCGGCGTAAACAACACTCAAACATCTCAAAAGCGGCGAAATCGAAATTATGAAACGCTACTAACTGCTTCTGGGGAATAGTTCCATCAAAGCCACTCCAAACAAGGTTCTTGCACAAGGATCAGCTTGATATGTTCTCATAAATGCAATATTCACTACAAATCATTAACAAAGCTATTAAGATTCGATTTCCATCTAAGCAATTATTGCTAGCATATTTTTTTACTTACTTTAAAAGACTCAATCCTATTTTCAATTCATTAAACTGTTCCTTGCATTTACTGAATTTTACATCAGCTTTAGAAGCCTATTTGAATTAATAAGAATTACAGTAGAAGTAATTTAGAAATAAATTATTTGAAGTTCAAGCCACTGAAGCTTTTCATGCCGGGACGCTGTTACATTAAGCCCCCTGAGCGATGGCTTTACAAGTCCAGCATCCCCAGTCCAGGCTGGCACCAGCATCCCTCCCTCCACGGGCAGGGGGCACATGGGGACACATGGGACCCACCCTCCGAAGCAGCACCATTTCTCCTTTTTACTCTAAATCAAGGCCAAGCTGCTCTTGCTGCACTGGCCTGAACTTGCTTGCTTAAGTTCATGTCACACATTAATGCTTTTGGGTTCTGTATTTATATCTGCTCCCGCTTACCAAGACAAGAAAGTTATTGTTGAGAAGTGCCTTAATGGCAAATTCTAAATGAAATAAAAATGCAAGGCGCAGGGAGAACTCTTTGGACACATCTTCTGTCAGCAGGTCAGGAAGTGTCTTGGTAGATATTCAGTGGCAGCACATAGGGACACCAAGGAGCACCAGGGTAGACACACTGAGAGCATTCCAAATTGTTGTAATAGGAAAAGGAAAGATTCAGGAGGGAAAGGAAGTTTATGGATCCACAGAACCTCAGAAGTTGAGGGAAGCAAAGGAAAGCTCCTACTGAAAACCAACCATAAATCACCTGCTGGGGCAGGGCACGAGCAGGGCACGTGGGAAAAACCCAACAACAGAACTCGAGGGGAGAGATTTTCATCTTCGACACCTCGTGAGCAAGTCTAAGGGCCGAGAGAGGCACCTGCAGCACGAGGGGAAGGAAAAAACCCGCTCCTCATGTTTCCTTTATTACCCAAAGCAAGTCTCTGGCCTCGTCTTCTGAGTCTCCCCGTGGGGTGTAAAATCGTGTTTTACACTTTCTGGGAGGCGGAGGGACGCGGTGCCTGAGGAGCAGCTCTGGCTACAACCTGGACAATCGATTTCTGCACTTGTCTTCCTGCCTTACACCTCTGCAGTCCTTGCTCTTAAGGCTGCAAAGTAAGACATAGACGAGTAAATTGTGTTTCAAACAAGTTCCTCTTAGCTGGACACAGCCCGGGGACCTTGGCTCATACGCAGTGGTCACATTTAAAATCAATTCTTTCTCCTCTCGTGGCACAGTGGGATAAAGCGAAGCGTCAGGGAGAGAAGAGGGAAAGATTAAAAATACGTGCCTGGGAGCACGATTCTTCAATTTCTAACAGAAGGGGAGCCACAGGTGCTCCATCAGGAGCACTTGCTGATTCAGGCTACGAGGCACTGGCACAAACGCCTTCCAAGAAAGAGTGATTTCCACAACACCTGAATTATGGGAGCCCATGAACTGAAACAAAATTCCTCTTAATAAATTGAGTCAAAGGGAACAACGCGCACGGACACACAAACTATCTGTTCATGTGCTCCAGGAAAAAAAAATGACACTGTGATCAATCCAGGGAACCCGTGCAATTTGAATGTCAAAACTCATCTATCGATTCCAGCAATCTGAAAGGTGGTGAAATGACCAGCCACCATTGAGATGAACCCACAGAGGGTTTATAAACACCCAACAATCTTCCATTCCCGCAGCTTTGTCTCCTTCTCTCCGCTTGCTCCATCCCTCATGGGGAGGGCATCCCCCAAATAATCACCACGGACCATCTCCTCGGGGAGACCAAAGATCAGACCCAGGGACCTTTCAGAGCGGGAGAAAGAAGGGAATCAAATCCCCATTTAATTTCTCTGTGGATTTGCCTCAAGAAGGGAGAAGAGCCCTGAGGAGACGGCGCTGGGAGAGGCTGTGGGAGCTCACCCCGTCTGCCCAGGAACCCTGGAGACCACAGCCCTCACACCAGCTTCTGAGAAGAAGGGACAATCCACGCTAATTGAGCCGGCAAGGAAAGGTGATTCCTCTCCACAGAGTTAATTTCATGACATCAGGCTGCCTACAAAGCACACAGATGTGAGCACACGACGTGGCTTTCCTCACACGAAGCCAGTCACCATCTGGTGTCACCTGGTGATGCCACAAGCATCAGTGTCCGTGTGGGGAAAAAAGGTGGGATGGAGGGAATTAACATTCCCAGAAACTATTCCCAAAATGTCAGTATCATGGATCTGTGAAAATACAGAGGCAGCAGATTAAAGCTTCACATTGTCATCCTTGGAGCCAAGTTCGACACCGACCTCTCCGTGTCCCCAGAACCACCAAACCCAGGGAGGCAGCTTTGGATGCTCCATCACCCAACCCCAGCAGGTCCCCAGCCGCGGTGGCCGGGACTGGTGGCCACGAGGCTTCTGCTCCTCCCAGCCAACTCCAGCAGGGACAAACCCGCTCTGGCCACTCACTGTCCCCGTCACCAGCCGCCCTGTCCCCTTGCCACAGGCTTTACTCAGCCTCTGCAGTCGCAGGGACCTCCATCCCCTCTCCCAGAGGAGCTCCATCCCCTTTCCCAGGGAATTGCTCCCCGTGCCTCGGAGAGAGCCTGTGGGACGGTGCTAAAAATTCCTCCTGGCAGGGAGCGTGTGTTGCCTCCTGAAACACACACCTCCAAAAAATATACTGCAAATTCCAGCGTGTCGTGCACACCCATTCAATTTGCGGACGCGAAAAAAAACCAGCTATAGCCACCTTTACAGCTTTTCTTGCTTAAAGAGTAAGAATAAAAGATGACAATAGCTCCGGACTGACACCAGAGGCTGTATTTACTGTAAACGTGTGTGGATTTCTGTGTGATGAAGTGGCATCGGGGAATTCTTTCCACGGGTTTGTGACCGAAACGGCAGAGGCAGAAAAGCGACGTGCGACCGCGCTGCGGCCGCGCACGAGGCCGGGGGAAGAGGCTCCTCTGCTGAACCACCCTCCCAGGAATGCCCCAAACGCTCCTCGTTCTGCACCCCGGGAGCTGGCAGTACCCCACTTCCACCAGACACCCCCCCAGAACAGCAGCCCTCCCAGTCTCACAGTGCCAATTAACGGGAGAGCTAATTGAGGGGAGTGCTGCTGGGGCCCCGCGTGCCCCTGGCCCATCGCTCCACACGGGTTCTCCCTCACCCCATCAAATGGAAAATACTTATTTTGCTCTTAAGACTAAGAACCCCGTGCAGGTTTCTGTGTGCCCCCTGACCTGCGGGGGCCATCACCGCCGCCTCGCCCCCTCCCCAGGGCTCCTGCCACCACCGGGAACCACAGCTGCACAGATTGATGACCCGTCACCTGCGCTGGGATTAGATGTCACCCTCGTCTTTCTATTACCCAGATATTGATAGATAAAACTCCCAGGGCCATACGTCACCCATCCCTTCAAAGGCTGCCTGGATCAATACCCATCTGACCTGTCACCGCCGGGGGGAGGACACGGCAAACCAGGCGGGAGGGATCCGGCAGCACCAGGCTTTGAAACAAAGCCTCCTCTGCAGGTTTTATTCCCTGTTTCTAGAGAAATCTAGAGACAGAAAGCAATTTACACCTATTGCCAGAAATTCAGCCTTCCAGGGCACGACCATATCTCAAGCTCATGCATTCGGACCATTAGAAGGAGGAATCCTACGAGTCACACTGGCCACAACGGAGCTTCCACATCTAAAAGCCCAATTTACAGGTTTTGCTGCCACGGCTGACTTGGAAAGCTGTGTGCTATGTGTTTTTCCTGCTTTAGAACTAATTTCTTAGCCTGTTTGACAGTTCTTAAATAAAATATGTTGCTACTGCAGCTTTTTATTTATATTTTTATATAAATATATGTATGTATGTGTGTGCATGTGTCTATGTAGGGATGCTCAAACAGCTTAGCTAACTTTCCTGCAGAGCTCTGAAGACACAGCAGCAGCTGATCTCTGCCTTGTATCCTGAAGTTGACAGTCCATTGCAAGACAATCAAAGGTCCCTTATTAAAAGCCTGTCTCGCTCTCATAAGGCCAGGGGTCTTTATCAGAGCATCATCCACAGGAGATGTGGGTGAGCACTGCTCCTCGGCTGCCGCTGCAGGAGACAGGGAAGGGCTGAGGAAGGGGATGTCACCCCCGGGAGGTGCCCATGGGCTCTGAAGGGGCTGCTGGGGGCACTCTGGAGGGGAGAAGGAAGCGAGGAAGCAAGCAAAAGGGCAGAGCCGTGCATGGCCTGGGAAGAACCCCAGGGCAGGTATCTTCTCCTCCTGTCCCTCCTCACCCCCAGCCATCCCAATGAGCCATCGTCCCTCAGGACACCACCCAAAATCCAGCCCTGGAGTCTCCCTGCCACAGGCAGGAGCAGCCTCAGCGAGGGAGAGGCGGTGCCACAAGACGAGGGGGTCCCAGCGGGCTGCTGCCTCCCATCAGTGTGTTTAAATAATACTCAATTAGGATCAACACTCATTTATTATTAATGCCTCCCTAAGACAGCATACCCTTATCTGCATTTTATCTTCCAGCTCCATCGCTCGCAAGGACACACGCAGCCAAGATCTAAGGAAGGAGACCTTGATTTATCTGGGGTTTACAACACACGTGGAATTCCCTCTCTCTGCCTCCTTGTCCCACGAGGAGCTGGAGCCTGGTCTCCAGCCGGTTGCTGCAGGTGAGAGGGGGGATGAAACACTGATCTCAGTGACAGCAAGTGCATTCAGTGCATCTCATGAGCAGGACAGCAGCATTTAAGAGCACCCGCTGCCCAACAATCCCTTCTCTCTGCTGAAACCCGGGGCACGGAAGGAGAGAATTTACATGTTTGCAGGTTTGTTACCTGCACCGTCATCTCTATCTTTGTCCTTGGAGGCTGGCAGCGTGGCACTGGTCACACTGGGGATTGGCAAGTGCTATCTGTGGAGGAGACTCTCCCATCTGCTCTCTCTCCAGCCGCCAAGCCTGCACCATCATGGGCAGAGACCGGGTAACACAGGGGGGACCATCCCTCAGCATCCACCACCAGGAACACCTGAGGGACACGGACCATCCCAGTCCTACATCTCCGAGATGCTCTGGGGCATCTCCAAGCGTTGGATAGAGAGGCCTTTACTATAAAGTCCCTTTTGGAAGACACGTGGATCCCAGATCCTACAGCTCCTGCTCCAGGTGCAACGCATCACCCCCAAAAACATCCACATACATCAGGCAGAATCACAGGATTCTCCACCAATGGGGAAAAACACTTCAAGATGGGTTTCAGTTGACTCCAATGAGCAGACACATCTTAGATCCATACCTGTAACCCATTCCTTGCACATTTTTTAACACCCTTTTTTTTTTCCTACTGTCACTAGCATCTGTCACAACGTACACCTAAATAATCTCTTTTAAACCCAAGAAATCTTTATCTCCATGAAGCACCCAAGATGAATTTTGATCAGCATCAGCCCGATCTCTTCCCTATCAAAAGGACCTCCCGTAACTGCCCAAACGTGTAACTTAGAACCCTTCTGAAACGCTCAGTTTCAGTGCAAGAAGGCAATGACAAAGTTACTACCGAATATTCAAACCTCTGGAAAATGTCCTGAAGCACAATGGGATAACAGATAATTAATGGGAACAGCTATTTTTGGGGGGGTTTCTGCCCCATCCCAGTTTCTGCCCCATCCCAGCACCTTTCCTGGCTCATCCCAGTGGGATCCCTCCTGGCGCAGGAGGATGGCGATGGGAGATGCTCAGGCTGAGAGAACCCAAACCCCGACACCTCTGGGGCTCGGTGCGTGCTGGAGGGAGATGGCAGCCTCCCTCCTGCTTTGCCAGCCTCAGAATTCACAATTCTAGAGAAAAACTGCTGTCACAATCTCTTACAGCGAGAGCTGGGCTCCCTTCGGAAGCTGCCAAGGGCAGTGGCACCAAAACGACAAATACAGCTCGGCTCCAAACCACAAAACTGGAAACGCCACAGATGGAAACGGCATCGGCGCAAAAAGCAAAAGATAATTAATGAATTCCTCCATCTTCCCAAGCACAGAGTCTAATTGTGAACCCCCCCCATTGCTCCCCGAGGTTCACCCTCAGGAGCTGCTGCAGAACCACATCAGCTCTTTCTTTTCTTAAGTCGTCCCCCCACCCTCTAATTTTGTTTTAGAGATTAGAAATACTCTCTTTTGGCAAAGGGAGAAGGACAGAAACCGCCAGCACTCCCCCCCCCCCCCCCCCAAAATAAAACAGGGGGATCAAAGCGAGAGCCCCTTACAACCTCCAGTTCCAGGAAAGGATAAAAAGGGATGTTCTAACAAAAGCCTTTAGCCTGGATCCCCGCTCAGACAGACGATGAATGGTAGCCTAAAGGGCAACATATTTGTAAGTTTTAAGTCTCGTGCAACACCAACTGTCCTGATTCATCCCCGCGATAAAGGCAGTTCTGAGAGCTATTTGACCATATTTATTATTTTACAGAAGAGGAAGAAAAACCGTGGAATCAGCCCTCAATCTGCCACCCATGGGATTTATAAATGTTAGTAAAAGACCAATGCTAATGCCTTGAAACATTAATCTACTCGCTGCAGATTCTGCACGTCCCCCCCTCCACCCTCATCTTCGCAGAGACCCCACAGGCCGGGAGTTGGGATCGTCCTTTCAAACAAAAGTAAAACTGTAAACGCCTTTTCCACACAACACCGTTAGATATAATTAAGCAATGGGTAAAGCAGACATCGTGCTATAAATGCCACTTAGTTTTACAGTTAAATTCATCAACAATTATCAAAATGCTGCCTGGAGAAAGAATGAGGCAGCTCCGGCTCCCAACTCCGCTCTCTGCCGAGAGGCGCCGCCGCCGCCAGAAAAGCCCTCATCTTCCCCATTTTTGACTGAAATGCTGGTGTTCTGCTGTGTGTGGGGGGGTGATGTGACACCGTGGGGGGACCCCAGCAGCAGGGACAGGATGAGCAGCCCCCGACACAGCCCAGACCAGGAAAAACAGGCCTGCAGTGACAGTGTGGGCTCTGCTCTCCGGATCGGGGGGCGTTGGAGTCCCCCCCAAAACAACGCGGGTTGAGAAGAAGGGGAAACATAAGCAACGTGTGTCACCAGAGCCTGCTGTGCCCCTGCTGCTTTAAAACCTCAGCATTCCTGGTTTTCTCCCGAGATGAGTGTTAAAGCAGGCAAACAGAGCCCATGAGAAGCAGTTTTCAACGAGCTGCTCCTCCCCGACAGGCGCACGGTGAACCCCAGCGGGTACCCCAGCCCACGGTCACCTTGAAGCACCTCGGGCTCCCTGAGCTGGCAGCTTTAGCCACGAGAAAAGGCAAAAAAAAGCCCCCAAAACCCAGACTGGAAACTGATGTTTCCTCCTTACCCCTTGCTAAAATGTTACGCCCCCTGTACAATTTCAGAAGGAGGGGATGCCGGGTGTTCCGGCAACTATTTATTCATCCCCCCTTTCTCCTGTGGTGGAAATGTGTGGTTTTTGGGGGGTGAGGCTCTCCCTCCTCCTTCCCTCGCCCCGGCACTGTGGCTCTGCAGCAGCAGCATCCTCTCCTTGCTGGCTCCGTGTTGGCAAGGCAACGGGCTGCAGGGGGGGGGACCGCAGCACTTCCAGCACCTGCATCCCCTCCCGCTGCCCCCCGCCACCTCCTCGGGAAGATCCGACGCCGTTCCCGGCTCGGGGCTGCCCGGGGCTCAGAGAACGACCCGGTGGCTACAGGAAAGCATCTGCAGCCCCGACAGAAAACCCCAACACTGGTATAAAATCGGGGTTTTGCCAGGACTCCAACACTTCCCAGCCCCGACCACCTTGCTCACGCCTTTGCCCACGTGAAGCAACGCCCGTGAAGTAAAGGTGGTACTAGAGAGGACCTGAGAACAGGGAGAGCTGCGAGGGGCTCTCCATCTTGGGGAAAAAAACATGAAAAATGAGGGAAAATGGCTGAAACCCTCATTCTTGCCCCAGTTTCTGGTTCTCAAGCGAGTTTTTCCCCCTCTCTGATGGCTTTCTTGGGATCCCGAGCTCGTGGGATGCCCTTGGGGGGGATGTCCCTGAGCAGGAGCTTTCCCCACCGCTCATTCACCACGTTCCTATGCTCAAAGAGGCCCCGGAGATGAGAGGGGTTTGGTGGATATAAATTTGTGTTCCCTCCCAAAGATCCTCCTCCTGCCCACCCTACAGCAGGAAAACTAGATTAAACTCCCGCCTTTCAGACCACTAAAGTGCCCCTAAAAAGGAGGGGGGGGATTCCGGATTTACAGCCTCAGGTGGCTGGAAGCACAGCCCGTGGTCTCAGAAAGGGACACGACATCCCACCACCCACCCTCCGGGTCACCTTGCTGTAAAACTGTGTGCAAATACAGAGACCACTTTACTAAAAAAAAAAGAAAAAAAAAAAAAATCTATCTTCTTAACTGCTTGAAACTGAATTTAGAATGCATGCATGCGGCGCTTCTATCTGCTCGCTATTCTGAGTCTCTCCTTTGGCCTTATGATAAAAGAATGCAGGAAATTATAACCAACCTTCCCCCCAGCCCGGAAAAGGGAATTAATTACTGCGAGCAGAAAGTCAGAGCTGTTCCAATAAACCAACGCAATCCATTCAGGTGTTGAAAAGCAAGGAAAACACCCCGGGGGCTCGGTACCTTGCTGGCCATTGCCATCGCGTGCCGCTGTGGACATTACGGAGCCCAGGACGATCACAAAGCCAACATTATCTCTCCTGTTATTAGAATTAAATCAAGCCTCTCCTTCCCCACACCAGAGCCACCGTAGCCAGGATTACAAAACAACCCCCAAAAACCCGCAGCTCCTCGCCTGGCTTTGCGGGGTGGGGGGGGTGGCTTCTTTTAGCCAGGATTAGATGATCTCGGCGATTAGCGGCAACGTTCCTCGACATGAGAAGCCATGAGTATGGGCTCAGTGCCACCCACGGCCACCTGGTGCCATGGATCAGCTCTTTGAGACGCTTTTGGGGGGTCCCCACGTGGGGACCAGGGCGGGATGCTCGGCTGGAGGGACCCACTGCTCACCCACATGCCAACACCGGTTTTCCAACTGCTTTTTTGCCGCAGATTCACCCAAAATGGCGGCTTCGTGCTGGGACTGCCCAGGAGGGAGCCAGAGCTAGGGGCAATGAGGACTAGTAGCCATCCCGGAGAGGCCAGCAGGCCTTTCCTCTTCTTAATGGTAACCACCACAATGGCATTCCAACATCACACCCTCTCGTGGGGCATCCACCTGCTCCCCCCATCGAAGCAAAGCACGGTGTCACCGGTCACCGACGTGTCACCTGGGAGACACGAAACCTTCCGCAGCTGCCGCAGCAGCACCCAAAGCTCTACTAGACATTTTCTTAGCATTTATTGAAAGAACAATTCAAATTACAGGCATTCTTCCCCCTTCTTTTCTCAAGCCCCAGTAGTTTGAAGAGCTCTGCTTATTTTTGCCAGCTTTGAAGGAATTGTGAGCTCGGTGTCCTCCTGCTCTCGTACTCAGCACGTCAAGGACAGAACATTCAAAACCAAGACTCCTTTTTGAAGGAAGGGCTCTACAATAAAGAGCTCGGCAGCACAGCCCTGAGAGTTTCAGTTTTCAGCACTTGACTCTCTCATTCAGGAGTTGCACTTGCATCTGAGAGAAGAGAATTCCCCCCCTTCCCCGACTCACTTGCACTTAAAAACTCTTTAGAGAAACTCCTTTAATTTACAGTAAAGTCTGTCCAAAGTCCCCTTCCTCAAAACCCAGAAATCCTGACCTTTTGGTAACTCTGTTGTCAGCAAACTGTGATGCGCCACACAGAATCATGGAATTGTCAGAGTTGGAAGGGACCTCTAGTCCCTTCCCACAGTGGAATATGCCATTTCGTATAATTTCCTAAAAACGGCGAATTACATCCTGCTCATCAATCAGCCAAGCTCACGGCAGGAAGGGGAGGTCTGGGAGAGCACACCACAAGCCGAGGGCAGGGAGGCAGCGCCAGGGACACGGGATGATGAGGGAAGTCTCGTTCCACCACAATACGGCCCAAGAAACAATAGCCCCATCAAACGGGGGTAGGGAATTGGAGACGAAGGAAATTCAGCTGCCACGGTCTTGGTTTCAATCTGGAAAGCGATATAAGGAGTGGACCTTGTCCCTCCTCAGCCGGGCCATAGAGCCCACCCGTGGGCTGGGGGGTTGATGGGCAACTGCCCGCCCGGCACTGGGAGCCCACGGTTTCCCATGACCAGCTCAGCAACAACCGGAGCTTTGTGAGCACGGGTTTGCCTTCTTTCACCCCAAACCTGCACAGCCACAGGGATGCACAGCGATGCTGCGGGAGCGGGGCTGCTGGTATACATCAGACTGGTCCCAGTACACCCAGTGCCTCTCATCTGACTCTAAACCCCAGTGGGAGGAGGTTCTCACGCTGGCTCGGAGGGGTTTTGGGTTTGTTTTCTAAGGAAACATCAGTGAAACCTGCACTGATCATCAGGTTACCTGCGTAGAGAGGACGCCCGACTGAGCGGATCTGGCACTAATCAGCTGCAGAAGCTGGAGAGGTCGTTACTCAAACTTCACATCTTGTTTGGTACCCACCAAACTCTGAAGAAAACATCCAGAAGCTTTCAAATACCCAAGTACAACCACTAAGTCATCAACAGCTACATGTACAGGGGGTGTTCCTTCATGAAATCTATGTTTTAACACACTTTCTCCTCCAGAGATGTTCCCCTTGGCCTCGGCCACACGCTTACGCCAGCTCTGCCCTTCTGCGAACGGGAGCAACCCAGGAACACAAATACAAAGCTCCCGTGTCACTCTGAGCTGTAGGACTGTCCAAAACAAGGAGGTTTTGGTGCTTCGGGACTAAGCGCCCCACTCGAGCAGGAACCATGGAGACCCCTGGCACCTCCTGGCAGGATGAAGAGCCGCCAATCTTGTGCACAGCAAGAAGCCGAGTGGGACCTTTGCCAGGAGCACAGAGGATGGCCACCAGCCTACGTGACACAGAGCCCATCACCAGCACCCCAAGCCCCACGGGGCCGGGAGTGACGGGGAGCAAAGAGCCCGGTGGGGGCAGCCCCTCCATCGCCCCCCACGTCACAGCCAACAAGGCCGGTGGCGAAGGCAGAGGAAGCAAACCTTCTTCCGAGGGACCGGCTGGTCTTTTCGCTCTGACGAGACTCTCCCGGTTGAGAGAAGGACTTGGCGCCCTTTTCTGCCCTGGAAAAGGCTCAATCCTGCCTCGTCACCCTCGCCAAAGATCATTAACGGCAGGATCCAAGAGAGCCGCCGCTCCTCGGACGCTTTCCCTTGCAAAGGGAAAGCTGGGGAACGGCTCCAGTGGCCGTCCCAATTAGCAACCCCACATCTATTCACAAAAAAGCTTTCGCAGCCTTCACTGAAAGCTCTGCTTTTGTCTTCCTGCCGTCCCTGCCCAAAGCCAGGGCTCGTTACCCACGTAGAGCAGTTCTGTAATTGCTTGGGAATGCGGTTCTGGGCACAATACCCCGGAGAGGCTGCTTTTATGAGGTCTGGCTACTGAAAATGCCATGAAAACCCCAAACCCAGCTGTCTGGCTCCGAACCAGGGAACTTGGCCGGCCTAGAGAGGTTTCCACTGTGCTGGCATCGTGCTGCTGGGGCATTACACTCCTGCGAGGGCAGCATCCCTGGGCAGGGACACCTCCCACCAGACCAGGTTGCTCCAAGCCCCCTCCAACCTGCCCTTGAACCCCTCCAAGGATAAGGCAGCCACAGCTTCTCTGGGAAACCTGGCTCTCACCACCCTCACACCAAACATGTTCTTCCCCACATCTCAGCTCCATCTCTTCAGTGTCAGACCGTGGTCCTAGGGCTCCCCTCCCTGATCAGGAGTCCCTCCCCATCTCTCCTGGAGCCCCTTTAGGGACCAGCAGGTGTAACGCATACGTTCTCATCTCACCACACGTCACCTTGGTGTGTCACACCACAGAGCAACCTCTCCCAGCGTTGTTCTTCAAACACGTTTTTCCTGCGCATGGCCTTGGCTGTTTCCCAATCCCGGCAGGAACCAGAGAGAAACTCAGCATCTTTGCCTTAAAAAGTTTTGGACAAGTACAAACGTGAAGGCAGAGAGACAGGGAAACAGGTGAGAAAACGGGCTCAGAAGAGCGGCGAGGACTCGGAACTGCTCACCCACCAGCATCCCCCCAGCAATGGTAAAGAACAGGAGGCAATGGAATTACCCACATTAATTGCCCTCTTGTGATTTAAAGCAGAGTTCAGGAGAAGCCACGTCTTCCAGTTTTGGCTGGAACTGGAGGATAAGGGATGACCAAGGGCAATGAGAAGAAACACCACCAGAAAAGAGCCTATTTCTCTGCAATGCCTTTGCCCTGTAAGAAACAGGCTCCCGATGGAGCATCCAGGGCATCCACAGAGTGACTGTACGGTACAACCACAGAGCACACAGCACAGGAGAGTCCCACTACGGGATCTTAAACACTTGGGGGGTCTGCAGTCACGGCGCTTCAGTGCCAACAGCAGTCTAGGAACACAAAGTAAAAAGCATCTTCACGAGGCTGCCAAGCTGGAGGAACCAGCCCTATGTTTAATGAAGGTACAGAAGGTCCTTGGGATGAGGCTCCAGACCTCAGGACTTACACTTTTTTCTTCATGTGAAACAAACCTGACTTCTCCTTGTGTTTGTCAGCGAAGATCCCACCTTTGCATCCCTCTCCGCAGAGGGGGTGATGGAAGAGAAGGTTTGCTGGAAGTAACGCCCACGGCGTTTGACAGATAGTCCTTCTATGAGAAGGAAATTTAGGATCAGGTTTCTAAAAGCATCAGGCTGCTTATCAATCTCGGAGCAGCATCTTTAAAGGTCACCAGTAGAAAAAAAAAAATATAAAAAAATCAGAGACTCATTCTAATTCCTCACAAACAGGAGCTCGTTTTTCACAAATCCACCCTGCAGTGCTCAGTTCCGTGACCTTTCACTTACAGAGAGAACAGCAGATTCCTGTCTCTCAAGTGTTAAACCTCCCTTCTTTCCCAGAAAGGAAACCGGGTCTCGGTACCACCACAACACCCTTCTCCAGCAGCCCCCCGAAAGTGCCCACAAGCGGTTTTTGGGTTTGCTGAGGGTCTTGAGCCCATGGAGTCCTGGGCAAGCAGAAAAAAAGCCAAACTGGAATGGAAGATGCCACAGAGCCCTGGACACACTCCAAACACCGTTTCCGAGTCATTAACACATTACAGGGATAACAGGGGCTGCTGGGGATGGGACGTTTGATGGCTCCTGGTATCTGTACAGACAACATAAAGCACAGAAACTTCCCAGCAAGAACAAGACCTGTCCTCTCAAAACCTCAACATCTACAAAAAACCCAAATCAAAACTGTAATCAAGCTACAAGAATGTGTGGAAGTGGAGCCGAGAACCATCTGGAGGACAGAGCTGTCTATGGAGTCTGCTGGAGAGACCACAGCAGCCTTCTCCCAACCCCGGTCCACGTTACCCCCTCCAGACTGCAGAACCCGAAGCAGAAGCACCCCAAAAACCAGAGCGGGGGGGTGATGGTGCTAATCCGTGTTCCCACCCAAGGAGGCAAAGGAACAGAATTACCACCTCCCACAACATAGTACACCCACAAAGGGGCTTAGCGTGATTTGCCCGGAAAGCCACGTGTTTAACATAATCGTTACATTTTGGCAGCTAAAAACGCTGGCACTAGGAATATAGGTTGGTCTCCTACTCCTCTGCTTACTCATCATGAGCTGATCTTGGCCTACTCGTTTGCACCGCGCCGTCGCCTTCACGGCAGCAGAACAGGCGACATTTCCCACTGCTGGTTTGCAATCACCTCCGATTTCAGCTGAAAGGATCTGAAATGTCAGCGTGGGATCCCTCCCCCCCCCCCCCTGCCCCCACCACCTGCCCACCTTCGTTCTGGCCAGAAACATGTGCGTCTCCCCAAGCCTCACCATCCCTCCCATAGAATTGCCTGGGTTGGAAGGGACCTTTAAGATCGTCTAGTCCAACCATCAACCTCACTCTGACTAAAAAAACCCAACCAAACCCTAAAAAAATACCACCCCACGCCCCCCAACATTAAACCATAATCGTGAGCATCGTGTTAACTTGTCTTTTGAATAGCTCCAGGGATGGTGCCTCAACCACTGCCCTGGGCAGCCCGTTCCAGTGAAAATTTTCCCTAATCTCCAACCTGAACCTCCCCTGGCACAACTTGAGGCCCTTTTCTCTTGTCCCATTGCCTGTGACTCGGGAGAAGTGTCGACACGTCAGCACGAAGAGGAGCTCACGCTGGCCTAGAAACCATCCTTTGGGGGGGAGGTGATGAAAGGCATGTCCCTGAGGGATGGGATGCCCATCACCATCCCCTGGTACCATCACCAGCCTGGTACCCAGCGGACACCGCCAGAGAACCCAAAGCCAGGCTCCAGCTGCTCAGCTCCCAGGCTCGTCAGGGAGACCAAAGTGAAGAAAAACCCCGTCACACTCCCCCCGCTGGCTCTGGTGGGTCCCCCCTCCCTGACACGGGCTGTCCCCGCGCCGCTAATGACACTGTGATTTGCCAATTTACCCGGCGTTGCGGGAGCGGGACGGGGGGTGCTGCCCTCTGAGGACTGCCACCAGCGTGACAATGGGATTTGGGCATTCTCCACGAGGTCAACTGGCTTCCTGGGATGGAGTCGGATCCTCTCTACCATGTAAAGCTCCACAAGGAGTCCCTGGGCTCACACTTTATAATGTAAACCTCTCCCAGGGCCACAGGAGCCGGGGATTGGCTGGAGCCAAGGAGACACCAGTGCTGCAGGAACCGGGGCACAAAGTTCACAAATTCCCAAGTATTCCAACAGATAGAGAGCTGCGATCCCTCAACGTGCTTCCCTGGGTGTCCCCCTCCTTCTCTCACCTCCCCTGGGCATCCCTCCCCCTGCGGAGGGTCTGCGGAGACCCAGGGGGCACAGACAGACCCCCCTGTGATGCAGAGGTGGGAATGGAAGGGCAAACGGTCCCTTCCATGGGACCAGGATGGCAGGAAAGGATCCCCTGGATCCCTTTATAGGCTGAGGTAATGGAGCCCTGAGCATCCACGATGGCTCCTGGCTGCTTCCAAGTCTCCAGCAAGTGTTTAATATAAAAAACCACAGCACGAAACGGCGCTGACGGGAGGTTGTGTCTCCCCCGGCTCTGCCGACAAGCACATTCTGTAAAAATATCCTAAATTCCTCCTATTGCCAAAAGCAGAGGACTAGTAGCAGCCTTCCCTCGGCTCTCCCGGGGGCGGCGTGTGGTGGGTGGGCTCCGCGGAGCTCCCAGGACCAACACCACCGGGGGTTTGTGAGCCAAGAGACTGAAGCTGAAGGCGGTGGGACACGTTCTCGTGGAGTTTTGCAGAGATCTGGCAGATGAGAACGTTCCTCTCCGCCCCCGGCGCCGAGCCAAGGACGAGCCAAAGGCTTCGGTGGGAGCTGAGCATCCCGCGTGTGGACCTGAACCACGAGGAGACCTCAGCTCCAGAGCTAATTCCCTTCCCTGGCCTCATGAACGATTGATCCCAGCCTCTGTGTCGACACCAGGCAGGCCACGAGCCACCAGCTACACAAAAGGAGACAGCAACACCGGAAAACTCAGTGGACAAAGAGGAAGAAATCTCATTTCACAAATTTCGGCTCGGTTGTGTATTTCCAGCAACTCCCTCCCCCTCGTTACCCCCACTATTTTGTACCAGCTCCGCGCTTCTCATTCTGACTTTGTCTGGAAAATGCTTCTGAGGAGAAGCTGTTGTTTGCCTCCCTCCGGGGCACCACAGCCGGTGTGTGCAGGAAAGGGCATGTACCCCTCAGCCCTTCTCCCTGCAGCCATTTCTGCCCCGGGTTTGCCCGTGGAGGGCTCCGGGTCCGTTTCACGGAGGGACGTGATGGTACCTGGACACTGCTGTGGGACGGGCCCCCCGCCTGCAGGGCTCAGCTCCCGCCTCATTTCATCACGGATCTAACTACCTCCAAAGCTTTTGTTCCTGCACTTCCCAAAAAAGTGTATTCCGCCTTCAATTAGGGATAGTAAGGGCGGCAGAGCTAAATCTCCAACAGTCTGGAGACACCACAACCATGAAGACACCTTCAGTTCTTAAGGAGAACTGATGAGGAACTAAATAAAAGTGCTCTTGGGCGTTCAAGACCGGTTCCACCCAGACATTTCAGTTCTCTTCCACACTTCCAATGCTCAGTCCCGGGGACACCTTTTGGACCTGACTTTTTGATGTTCCTTCCCAACCTGGTGGCCTTGGATGGCTGAAGTTGGCAGAGAGGAGGAGGAGGAAGCCCTCTGGAGGGCCCATCCTGGCCCAGGGGAGCTCTAAGGATGAGTCTCTGCTGCAATCCCTGCTGTGCTGATGCCAGGGTTTGGCCTTCTCTGGTTACTACACGTGAAAATCAAAACCACTACAGATTTTGAAAATGGCAAAGGCTAAAGGCGAGGCAGGAACAGCTCTGATGTACCCCCATCCTGTTGGCATTGTGTGATGCCGGGCACCGGGACACGCTCCCCACAACCACCCTCTTCTGGAGACGGAAACAGTCTCCATCAGGAACCCGCCATCCTTTAAAGCAGGCGAAGGAAAAGGCTGTTTTCACAGAAAGAACCAAACGTGACAAAAAAACCCAAACAACCAACACTTCAAAGTCACCTCTGGACAGAAGCAGCTGAAACTCCTTTCTGATAAAACCCCATGATTTTGGATGAGCTGCTCGGAGCGTGTGGTCGATGCAAAGGTAACAGCTTCACTTTTACCCAGCCGGGCTCCTGCAGACGATGGGCTAACGCCAAAAAAAGGGGCACTGGCCAGAACCTCAGGTTGCTTCCATTTCCACTTGGGCACCTGCCTTCACAAAGTTTCCATCTTAGGAGAAGGAATAATCAATTCTGCTTTTCTTAGCGCAGTAATAATTCTCTGCTCCATCTCCACAAGAGCTACTTTCTCTTTAGCAAGGGCTATAAACTCTGATTTTCAGCGGGATCGGCTGCCTCCCCCGCCCCAGCTTCACTGGGGGATGAAAGCCACAAAGGTGAAAGAGTTTCCCAACTGAAATTGTGAGACCGGCCTCAAAAATAGCACAGCGTTAACTCCGGCACTCAGTGAAAAGCCTTAAAAGCGTTTAGTTTATGTGAACTCTTTGAATCAAATGACTTCACTTTTTATCACCTCCAGTAAGGCTGAGCAGCAATAGAAAAATCTTTCAAACACAGTAAAAAATAATAAAAAAAAAGTTCATAGTGAGATTCTGGCTGGTTTTTGGTGCTCTTCATTTGGGTCAGATGATCCCTCGCTGGTGCTGGAACGTCCTTAAAGTAATTGCAAGAGTTTTTCCTGCCTTTTTAAAGAGGAGGTGGGAACACGGCAGTGAGCCGGGGTTAAGGGTACAGAGAGGACAATTTACTTTCTAGATCTTTATAAAAGTGATCAACAAGCTCTGTGTTTAACCCAACCACAGGCAGAGTCAGGGCAGGGCGTGAGCACCAGCCACGCACCCCATTTCACCCAAACTTGAGGAGGAACTTCTTTCTTTCCTTCACCCTCCTTCTGTGAGGGTGGCAGAGCCCTGGCTGCCCAGGGAGGTGGTGGAGTCTCCTTCTCTGGAGACATTCAAACCCCCCTGGACTTGTTCCTGTGGGACCTGCTCTGGGTAGACCCGCTCTGGTGGGGGGTGTTGGAGTAGATGATCTCCAGAGCTCCCTTCCAACCCCATGGGATTCTATGAAAGGCAGAGTCCCCCATTCCCAGCTGGAGGACAGTTTTTACGCTGGAGGACGTGCTTTTATGGCATTAATCTGCATTTCCACAGGAGCCAGAGCATCGGGGAGACCCCGGCATCAGCTGCGCCGGGAGATGCCCCGCTCCCGGTGGGATTCATCCCGGGAACACCGACAGCTCGGGTGGGGAGGTTTCATGCTCTCTCCTCTCCCAGCTGGGGCTGCTCTTTCAGCCCCCAACACCACAAAACGGTGATGGGTGGGAGGGGAATCATCTGCTTCGGTTTCAAACTGGAGGAAACAGCACAAAACTGACTAAAAATCAACTTGATGATGATGATGGCTCCTTCTTCCCCCCACACCCCCCCAACGCAGGCTGAGCACGCACAACACAGCACTAGGTTTGGGCATTCCCTCCCCGGGGAAGCCAAAAGCTGGATTCTGGGGTAAGAAAGCAGGAATAAGGGTATCCCCTCCAGCCAGCAGCATCCCCCCATGCCGGGGAGGCTTTGGGAAGGGATCCTGTGGATAAAAACCCCACTTTCTGCCGGGGACGGAGCGAAGTGAGAGGAAATGGGGCTGGTTAGAATGAGAAGTAGGGGGTTGGCTTTGCCGTGTCGGACGCGCACGATCCCAGGCTGCCATTTAAGGGAGGAAGAAAGGATCCTCGCCCGCCTGGAGATAAACTTAAGTAAATAATGTTTGCCATCAACTCCAAATGAAGAATGACAGTTAAATTTTATAATCATCTTCACAGCTCCAGGACTTACTTTATATTTTCTCAGGCTCATGACCCAGGGGTTGTCATAGCAACGAGGAAATCCTACCTTATCAGCCTCTTACATTTACATTCCTTACGGCTGCTTCCCTTTATGAATTAAATCCATCACGCTCTTCTATTCTCCAAATAAGAAGTTCTTAGGATTATCTCGCAGAAACAAGGATCAAATGCTTTGATTGAAACACTATGCAAAAGCTAATTCACTGGTGGTTTTCTTTAAGGGGAGATTGACTGCGCCGCAAATAAATGGCTCCC
>BJBW01008475.1:95721-117416 GCA_004320125.1 Scolopax mira | reverse complement strand
TCCCTCAGCCTCTCCTCATAAAACTTACTCTCCAGACCCCTCACCAGCTTCATTGCTCTTATCTGGACCCACTCCAGCACCTCAAAGTTTTTTTTTTTTGTGGTAAGGGGCCCAAAACTGGACACAGTACTCAAGGTGGGGTCTCACCAGTGCCCACTACAGGGGAACAATCACCTCTCGGGTCCTACTCACCACACTGTTCTTGATACAGGCCAGGATGCTTTGGTCTTCTTGGCCACCTCTTCATCCATTCTTCCCCAAGCCCGTAGCGCTGCCGGGGGTTGTTGTGGCCCAAATGGAGGACCCAGCACTTGGCCTTGTTGAACCTCATTCCATTGGTCTCAGCTCATCCATCCAGCCTGTCCAGATCCCTCTGCAAAGCCTCTCTACCCTCCAGCAGATCAACGCTCCCACCCAACTTGGTGTCATCTGCAAATTTGCTGAGGACATATTGTTTGAGAACTTATTAGCATGTTCTAAGCCAGGTACGGAAATGAAAATTAAATTCCCCAACAGCGTTTTTTCATTTTCTCTCTGTCGGTAAAACAGGTGAAACTTCTCAGTCATTACAAGACAGGTAAATTTTTAGTAGCTCCACACAGAGGTGGCAGGTGCGTGTGATGGATATTACTATCAATCCCATCCTCTCTTGTTTCTAAAAAAACCACAGCGGAAGCCATGTTCCCCCTATCTATTTGCTGTCGTTACTAGATATCAGAACTTCAGGATCCCACCACGCTATGGGTTTAAAAAAAGGGGGATCTACAACATGTGCCCAATAAAGCTGCTGAGCGTTCACAATGCAGCTTATCAAGTATAACAACAAAACCACTCTTACTGTACTGTTGCTGCTAATGATAGCTAGGTAAGCCAAAAAGGTGTTAACTGGCGTTGGGGGTGCACCCACAGCTGCCATCATGGTACTTGCGTGTTGTTGCAGTTGTTTTAACTTCTCCCATGTGATTGGGTTGTCTCTATACAGTCTTTTCCGTTTCCGAGTTCTCCTGTCCTTGTTCAGATCCATCATCTCTATCTGTGATACAGGGTTCTTTGTGACAATTGTCTTCTCCTGATGGCTCAGGAGAAGGCTTGATGTGCTGAGCAGGAAGCCAACGTGGCCCTGTTGGAAGAAGAACACACACATACCTTCTCCCCTACGTTATCAATTCCACTGGCCCATGCCAGGAGATACCAGACAAAGGGTCTCTATATAGAGATATTGCTATAGAACTTTTGGGTGTTTCATGAAACCTTCTGGTATTGCAAAATGCTTTCCATGACACTTGTCAGTCGCCCCAGAGATCATGACATATTCAGAAAATTAAGTGTGAAAACAGCATTATCCAATTGTTCCTGGGGTGACATATGCCCCCTTCTGTTTTTGAAGCATACATTTTAACAGAGCATGACCACATTCAATGGTGACCTGTCCCGTGGGATTATGTGGAATACCAAAATTGTGATATAGATCACTGTTGTAAAAAGGAATGGGTGGTTTGAGAAGTGTATCTGGGGCCGTTATCAGCCGTTATCAGCCCTAATGACCCTAATGACCTAATGAGAAGACCCAAAGTAGCAAAACGAGGAGTTCAATGGCTGCGAATATCTCGCCTTTCTCCCCAGAATGCACGGGGGCACTCGGCAGCTTTTCCAGTTTCTCTCTGACCCGCCCACAAATACAGTGTGAGACCCAGAAATAGGCATGGAAGATATAATTTCCTTGGGACAAAGGGGCAATGTTTGCAGTTGCTGTAGTAACTTAAAGAAGATAGAGCAAAATCTAATATTGTCCACAAAATCAGCCAGTGCTATTTGAAATGGCAGAGAATTTTCAGATAGAAAGACATATTCTTGTGCTGTGACAGGTAGGTAAAGACCAACAGGATCTGGCTTCATTATCAGCCAGATAAGGAGATCCAAAAAGGTAGAAACAGTCTTGCTCATGGTATTAGCTAAGAAAAGCCATTCAAGATTAAAAAAAATAGCATTATCCTCCATCTGTCCAATTAATCCAATTGGCTGATGAAGTGTATTAAGTATTAGAGGAGACACTGGTAATTCCGTACATATACCATCTGCCTGAAGTCAGAAATCTTTTGTGCTACTTTTGGCCAGCCTCAGGAACTCGCCACCATGCAGTCACTGCTAGTCAGGATGCAAACACCCATCTATCTAAGCCCACCTGGGCTTGCAGAGCCAAATAATTCCTATTGTCCCTGTCAACATATGAATAGGTATGCCATTACTCAAATTATCCATTACCTGTTCAACCACCAAATCATTATATTCCATTTGCTATACAGCATACTGAGCAGCAGGAAGAATAGTTTTCATTAACTCTTTCCAATCCCATGGTAACATAAGCGTTTCCTACTGCTTCTAAAATGCCTACCGTAAAGGTACTCTGCAGCCCATTTTCATGTTTAGATTTTTTTTAAGTTCCTTGAAAACTTGATAAGGTAACCCTTCCCGAGCAGGAGGGTGATTAGCTTTATATAAGACTGGAAATGCAAAAGAAAAATCTCCATTTTTAAAATCTTCTTCCTTGCACTTTTGTATGGCTGGAAGCTTTTCACGTTCTGTTTCCAAAAAGGTGTTTTTAGGTGCTGTGGGGGTGATTGGCGAAGGCCTCGTTTCTGACAATGGCATATTCAGTCGTTGCGAGGGGCAAAATGGTGGATACAAGTTCAGTTCAGTTTCTGGGTCGACTGGATCAAAACCCAGCTCTTTCCTGTTTTGTAAATGCTCTCCCACTTTTTCCCACCGTGAGCTATCAAAGGTACTTTCAGATGGAAACCAACTGCAATGTTCCTTTACCGGTAACAACATCTGAGATAATTCCTTCTCACTATACGGCTCGTTATAGCCAGCAGCGTGCAAAATTTGTTGCAAAACCTTGAAGTATAATTTATGTTCACGCCACGCAGTCTGTCCCATTTCCAAAAACCACCCCGTCGTTTTCCTGTTCAACAGGCATTATTGTCCCTTTTCACAAGGAATTGTGGCCACGAAATAAAAAACGGTGTACTCACCCGTCGGGTGGTGTGTCGCCGAAAAAAGACGATCCTCACGCGGGGCACCACTTTGTGGCCACGACGGATCAGGACGACGGTTCAGAAGGGTCCTAAAATCATCTTGATCTATCTTCCAGATGTTCTGCGTGGCCCCAACAGGGAGAGGAGGGAGGAAAAGGTGAAAAAAGCTGATGGGTTGAGTTGAAAGCAGTTTAATGGCACCGTGACATGAGAGGGCACAATAATGACATTAATAATGATGGCACAGGGACACAGGTAATCCCGTGACCCAGGTGGCTCTCAGCACCCGTGGGCCGGTTGCCCATCCCGTCCCTGCCCCGGCCACCCCCCGTTCCCATCCCACCCACGGCCGGAACCTTCCTCTGCCCGCCCGCACCCCCCCCGCAGGAACAGCCCCGGCCGATGGGACACCCCCCCGACCCCCCCAGCCCCGCACCCGGCGTGTTCCCAGCGCCGTTCCCGCATTGACACCGGGCGCCGCCGCTGACGGTAGAAGGCAGCCCCATCCTGCGGTCGCGATCCCGATCATCCGGTCCCGATCCCCGCGGCCGGACTCGGGCTGTGCCGGATCAGCCGCTGTCCTGGCTGGGAACGCGGGGTTCGCTCCTGGCTCCGCGCCCGGCCCGCAGCCCCAGACCCGTTTCCCGAGCGGCGCTGGGGGGAACCGGGAACGGGCCCGGGGGCGGCGGCGGCTCGGGCCCGGTGAGCCCCGCTCCCCGCCCACTCCTTTTATGGGCATCGCCCCGCCCACCAGGAGGCCGCCCCGGGTCCTACCGCCCGCCCCGCGCTGCCCCTCGCCCCCCGGCACCGTGGGTCGCACCGCTCTCTCCGCCCCGGCGACACAGGGAGGATGTGGTTGCGGGGAGCGCGGCGCCTGTGCCCGGGGAGAAGGCGTTTCGGAGGGTCGGGAGCACCCGAGGGGGGAAAATCATGAGAATTTCCCACGGCGTGCGTTTTTCAGTCCCCAACACGCAGGGCTGGGGTTCCGTGTTTAAGCCCTGAAAACACTGACTTTGTGGTTTTTACGTGCCCGGGTCTGACCGCACAGCTCGGTTCCTGTCCCCGAGCCCCGGCTGAGCCCGTCCTGCAGCTGTGACCCCCCCAGCGCCGACCCCGCACCCCAAACCCCGGGGCTGACTCTACCCCCGCGGACCCCGAGCTCGGTCTCCATCTCACCAGCCCGGGCAGCCCCCGGCCGGGTCCGCTCCTGCGTCCCGAACCCCCCCCCCCCGGTGCCTGTCCCTGAGCCCCGAGCAAACACCCCGCCGGTGTTTGGGGCCACCCCACACCATCCAGCTCCTCACCTGGGACGGGGGGGTTGCTCCCCGGGGCCATGAGCTGCAAGGACCGGGGTGGGAGGAGGGAAGATGGCGGCCCCGCCCCGCGCAGTCGCAGTGCGCTCCGCGCAGGCGCAGCGCTGTCATGGCGGAGAAGGGGCAGAAGTGGTGAGTCCCCTTGTGTCCCCCACCCTACACACACACCAGAACCCCCTTCCCCGCATCTCCCCTCACGGCTCCACTCCCGGCTCCCCTGACAACTCCCCATCTCTTCCCTCAGCGTGAAGATCGCCCCGGGGGCCGTGGTGTGCGTGGAGAGCGAGATCCGCGGGGACGTGACCATCGGTAAGACCCCCTTTCCTTTCCCTGGAGGTGGGGGGTGGCATGGGGGCCAGCCGCCGGGTGATACCGGGCTGTCCACCGGCAGGGCCCAGGACCGTCATCCACCCCAAGGCCAGGATCATCGCTGAGGCGGGACCCATCATCATCGGGGAAGGCAACCTGATCGAGGAGCAGGCCCTCATCATAAATGGGTAAGAAGCCAGGCAGTGGGTGCGGGGGGATCCTCATTTCAGGGCTGGTGACACAGCTTTGAAAGTTCATCAGGTGGACAGCACATCTCATGAGGTTCACCAAGGCCAAGGGCAGGGTTGAGACAACCCTTGGTATCCATAAAGAGGTGGAGAGCAGCTCTGCTGAGAAGGACTTGGTGGATGGAAAGCTGGACAGGACCTGGCAATGTGAATCCAGAACTCCAACCACATCCCGGGCTGCATCAGAAGCAGGGTGAGGGGTGAGGGAGGGGATTCTGCCCCTCTGAGACCCCCCTTGCAGTGCTGCCTCCTGCTCTGGGGCCACCAACATCAGAAGGACGTGGGCCTGTTGGAGCAGGTCCAGAGGAGGCCATGCAGATACTCAGAGGGATGGAGCCACCTCTGCTGAGAGAGTTGGTTGGGGTTGTTGAGCCTGGAGAAGAGAAGGCTCGGGGGAGACCTTAAAGTGGCTTTTCAGTACCTGAAGGGGGCCTACAGGAGAGATGGGGAGGGACCCTTTATCAGGGAGTGGAGTGATAGGACAAGGGGTAACGGTTTTAAACTGAAAGAGGAAACATTTAGACTAGATATTAGGGAGACATTTTTTACTGTGAGGGTGGTGAGGCACTGGAACAGGTTGTCCACAGAACCTGTGGATGCCCCATCCCTGGAAGTGTTCAAGACCAGGCTGGATGGGGCTTTGAGCAACCTGGTCTAGTGGCAGGGGCGTGGGACTAGATGGCCTTCAATGGTCCCTTCCAACCCAAACTATTCTAGTCTTGTCAAACGTGAGCGTGTGCTTACACCTCTTTAAAGAGCAGGGCATTAGCTTAAAAACCCGGAGGAGGTAGAATTTAAAAGAAAACAAACCAAACTTTTGTACCTTTGTGTATGCCTGTGGCACGGTGGCTAGGGAAGAAGTCCTCTCTCTGGGACTCCTTCTCCAGCTGACAGAGGAGAAGGATCCTGATCCTGCGAATTCCTGACCCTGTGCAGGAGTGAGCAGTCTCACAGCCCCGGGCAGTCTGGCTGGATCGGATGGGATACACCAAAATGGAGCTGACAAACAGGACAGTAACTTTGGGACCTCAAAACTCAAAATACATTTTTCCGCCTTGCAGGTATCCGGAAAATATCACTCCAGAAACTGAAGAGGTGGAGCCCAAACCGATGGTCATCGGCACCAACAATGTTTTTGAGGTTGGGTGTTGTATCCTTGCCACGCAGCGACAGTCCCATCTCCCGTGCTCTCGGATCGGTGACAGGACACGGGCTCTGTCAGGGTTTAACCAGGCCACGGCTATTTAAGCTGCAAGCTGTTGGTTTGAAAATGGCAGATTTGAACAAAAAGCCAACCGTTGTTTTCTTTAACACAGACCCATAGATTCCCAAGCAATGAAGGTGGGAGATAACAACGTCATTGAATCCAAAGGTAAGTCTGGCCTCACCATCCCGGCCCTTGTGAGATGCTGCTCTTGTAGATGCTGGGAGCGGCGTGGGGTTACGTGGTGGCGTCTTGCTGGAGCCCAGGCCACACTGCAGCGTGTCACAAAGCTGTGATTTTTCAGGCAGGACCTACACGTGTGTGGCTGGTGTGGTGGGAGCTGGGCTGGGCTGGCTTCTGGGCAGCTTGTGGTGTCGGTGTTGGGTGGCGCGGGGTTTCACCACGCTGCGGGCACCGCTCTGACGGGGCTTCCTCTCTCCTGGCCAGCGTTTGTGGGCAGGAATGTCATCCTGACCAGCGGCTGCATCATTGGGGCCTGCTGTAACATCAACACCTACGAGGTGATCCCCGAAAATACCGTCATCTACGGGGCCGACTGCCTCCGCCGCGTCCAGACTGAGCGGCCGCAGGTGGGTGCAGCACACGGGTGACATGCCATCACCTGTGGTGGCAGCAGGGCCACTGCCTGACCTCCCCTGCTTCCATTTGCAGCCCCAGACGCTGCAGCTGGATTTCCTGATGAAGATCTTGCCCAATTACCATCACCTAAAGAAGACGGTGAAGGCCACGTCCACTCCTGTCAAGAGCTGAGCATCTTCTGCCACCGGGGGTTTCACCTGGTCCTGTGAAACACTACATGGTCCCAAGAAGTGGCTGGTCCCCTTGTCTCTCATTCCATCCTTAAAAACAAAAAAAAGTCTTGCTTATTTGTGTCCTTTATTTATATTCCACCGAGTATCTCGTACCAGCTTCGCATCTGTTGCCTCTCACGCACCAACTCTATTCTACGTGCTTTGGTTTTGGAATAAAGTGTCACCTGCTTTTCTTTCAAGGCGGGGGCTGCAGTCCTTTCTGGGTCAGCTAAGGTCGCAGGGGTGGGTGTCGTGGCAGCCACCTCCCTGGGGACAACACGGGGGGGACAACTTCCCGCTCCTTCCCCATCCTGCCGGCAGAGGGAGACGGGCCCACGCCTCGGGAGGAAGGGATCGTCCTGGCCCCGCACCCGCAATCCATGCGGATGGTGGGGTGGGGAAGGCCTCCCTCCCTCCCTGGACCCCCCCCCCCGCCGAGGCTGGTGCTGCTCGGCTTCCCTCCCACACGTTCCGGAGCGGAGCTGCAGCTCCTCCACTCATCAGCCCTTCTCCTGGTGAGCTTCAGGCGTGACCAGGCTTCCCAGCCAGCCCCCTGAGATTCCCCAGGGATTTTGTTCACAACTTCCCCCTTCTTGTGCAACACAGCCCGGAGTTTCCTCTCGGTGCAGAATTGATGGTGGAGCCGAAATTCCTGTAGGAAAACAAGGGAGGGAGGAGAGAGCGTCAGCAGAGGAACCACAAGTACCAGCTGGGCTGAAGGACTAGGGGGGCTTTGATTTGGGACCTGGGGTTTCAGGTGGGACAGGCCAAGGCAGAAACCACCTCCCCCAGCCCTGAGCCCACTGGATTTTCTCCCCCAGTTTAGTCGCAGGGAGACCAAAATTTAAAAGCCACTGTTTTTTGGCTTTGAGATTCCATGCTGGGGCCCAGCGCTGCTGGGAGACTGTGGCTCTTCCCCATGGCTGAGTCCAAAGAAGGGCTGCAAACGTCCCAGCTGCCACCATCTCTCCAGCCCACCCGAGCCAAAACTTTGTGTGGAGATGCCCACGAAGGGGGAAAAGTGTGGGATATGAAACACATCTCTCCAACTTTCCCCTCCCGCTGAAGGAGAAGGGATTATTTTACCAGGAATTTACCTCAAAAACAAGAGTCTCCAGCAGGTTTGGGTAACAAAATTAGATCCCCTGTTGGGGACACCGTCCCTCGTAGCCAGACACTTCCTGCTCCTCCACATCCAGCTGGCACGGCTCACTTCCACCTCCCCCCCCCCCCAGCAGGAAAGGTTCTGCTCTGGTGGCAGGACATGCAGGCAGCCACCTGCAGATCTGGTTTGGCCACTGAGTCACAGAAAGGTGAGCCGTGACCTTAAACGCCTGTTCAGCAGAAGCCCTCTGCCACCAGCAAGATGTCCTCAGCATCACCTCCGGTCCCCACCTCTTGTGTGCAAGCAGCATCTGCTCTGGACACGGCCACTGGTCAAGTGCTTGTCACCCTGAGGGTCTCCGTCACGCTGCTCTGGAGCCCAGCACGGCCCTGTGGGACCACAGGCACATCCGTGGGGAGGGGATGGTCAACCCCAAAACTACAAATGAACAGGGTGCAAGGCACCCCCCTCATCCTCACCCAAAGCTCAGCTGAAGGTGGGAGTCTTAAATGCCAGGCAGGGAGGGGGGGTGGGTGGCCGGGACCCCAGGTGCAGATGGTTGGGGCGATGACCCCCCCTCTGGCAAGGCTGACATGCCACAGCAGGGGACCCCTGCTCTAATGTCACCTTCCCTCCCACTGAGGCCAGCCCCCCTCCCCAGTGCCCCACTCCCCATCCCACAGCCAGCCCTGCCCTCTGTGTGTCCCTCCTCCTTGCCCTGTGTCCCCAACGCTGTCCCCTCCTCTGCCCCACAGCCCTGCCACAGCCATGTCGCGTGTCCCCAGCCTTGTGTTTCGTGTCCCCAGGGCTGTGTCCCATCTTCCCTGCCTTGTCCTGTGTCTCCAGCCTTGTGCCCTGAGTCCCCAGCCCTGTGTTCTGAGTCCCCAACCTTGTACCTTGTGTCCCTGGGACTGGGTCCATCTCTCCAGTCTTGTGTCTTTTGTCCCCAGCCTTGTGTCCCATATCCCCAGCCCCGTGTCCTGTGTCCCAGACTGTCCCCCATGTCCCTAGCCCCCTGCCTCGTGTCCCCAGCCCTGCACTGTGCATCCCATCTTCTACATCCCATATCCCCACCCTTGCGCTTTGTAACCCCAACCCTGTGTCCTGTGTCCCGTGTCCCATATCCCTGGGGCTGTGTCCCATGTCCCCAGTCCCGTGTCCCATCACCCCATCCTTCTGTCCCATGTCCCCAGTCGTTGTGTCCCATGTCCCTAGCCACATGTCCTGTGTCCCCAGCTCTGTGTCCCATGTCCCATATCCCTGGGGCTGTGTCCCATGTCCTCAGCCCTGTGTCCTGTGTCCCCAGCCCCGTGTCCCATCACCCCAGCCTTCTGTCCCATGTCCCATACCCCATGTCCTGTGTCCCCAGCCCCATGTCCTGTGTCCCATGTCCCCAGTCCCGTGTCCCATCACCCCAGCCTTCTGTCCCATGTCCCCAGCCCCGTGTCCTGTGTCCCCGGCCCCATGTCCTGTGTCCCATGTCCCCAGCCCTGTGTCCCATCACCCCAGCCTGCCTTCCGTCCCGTGTCCCCAGTCCTACATCGTGCGTCCCATCTCCCGTGTCCCTAAGCCCCGTGTCCGTGTCCCGAGCCCTCTCCCCCTCCCGGTACCGCACCCTCCATCACCCCCCCGCACCCCCTTGTTCCCCTCCCGCCGCCTCCGCCCCGTCCCTCCCCCCGTCCCTCTTCGCTCCGCCCCGGCCCCCCCCTCCGCCCCGCCGCCGTCCAGCCCTTCAGCACCGCCCGCCCCGGACGCGGCTGCCGCCGGCGGGACGAGGAGCCTGCCCGGACGCACCATGAACAGCCTCCCCGCCGACCGGGAGGGCGGCCCCGCCGACACCGGCCTGCCCGAGGAGGAGGTAGCGGGGGGGACGAGAGGGGAGGTTCGGGGGGGGACACTCCGCCGCGGAAAAGGGGATAGGGAGGGTCCGGCATCCCCCTCCCCACCCGCGGTCCCTGGGGAGGGGGGGGGGCTGCGCCCCGCCACTGCCCACGCACCCTACGCGGGGGGGGAGGCAGTGTCCGCGATGGGGAGAGGGAGGGGGTCCCGCCGGCTTCCGCGGGCCCGGGGGTGCTGCGGAGGCGAGGGCGGGGGGGCGGAAAACGAATGGCGGGCAGCACATCCTCCGCTCCCGGGATATCCCACCGCATTCCCCCGGCTCTCCCCGCAAACACCCCTCCGCCTCCCCTCCGGGGGAGACCTTCGGAGGCAGGGGAGACTGCGTGTGCCCCCCCCTCCCACCGTGGCGGTGTGCGTGGGGCAAAGCAGCCTCACACCCCCCACCCCACCAACCCCCCCGGGGCTGGTGCTGGTCGCTGCCGGGGTGGTTTTGGGGTGCCGGTGGTGGGTACCCTGGGGCCCGGCGGGCTTCTCCTTCCTCTCCCTGTGGGTCTCACCCCACAGATGGACAAAAGGCCCTCCTCCCCACGGGAGGCAAACCCCACACCCTGCCGTGGGGACGGCAGCGGGGTTTTCTCCCTCCCAACCGTGAAGTTCCTGGGTTTGCCCGTGACCTTGAGATGGGAATTTGGACTTTGGGAGGGTGAGGGCAGGCAGATAGGATCTCTTCCTCGCCTTTCACCTGCCAGGCTGCTCCGACGGGTCCCCACCAGCTTTTCCCTCGGGTCTCTGGTTGATAGATAACGCGGGGATGGACCCTCGATTTCTCCTACCTTGATTTTTTTATTTCAGAGGCAGCTCTGGCCTCAAACTTCCTAAAGTTTCCCAATTCCCCAATAACGGGGAATTTTTTTCCACCAGTGGCCTCGCCGGGTGCAGGGTAAACGATGCTGCTGGGTCCTGGTAGGTGATGTCATGATGTGGCTCAGACGTGGGAGACATCCACTGAGGCCTGTTGCCTTTCCCAACGGTGTGGCATGTGCCATGCTGGTGGAGGGTAGCCCTTCCTCAGCTCCTGGCCCTTGGGGACCCCCTGAACTTGCCACACAGCCCTGTCCAGGGGGATCCTGCACATGAGGAGTCCCTGGAGGGGACAGCGGTGAGGTGCCAGGGTCCCCTGCTATGCTGGGGGCATCTTTAGGAGGGTGATGGCCACTTGTACTGCCAGCCAGGCTCCTCTGGTGCCAGGCAGGTATTTTTCACCACACGAGTTTTTCCCGGCCCTGGCTGGAAGAGCCAGTGCTGTTGAGTATTTGTTTAAGCACAGGGCAAGGGGGTTGCCCAGCTACTGTGCTTTCCAAACCTCTTCCCTCCCCGGGACTTGCCTTCCAGCCTCATTTCCCCCCTCCCCCCTCTCCCAAAAAAAAGGAGGGAGAAGCAGCACTTGTCCTGCACAGGTTGAGGGTGCTGTGAAGTGGGACAACCCCCCAACTTTGTCCCCTGCCTCCTCCCCGGGCTGGCAGGAGTCCTGCTACCAGCTCCCGGCCTCCCCATCCCTCTCACACAACACCCGGGAGAGACCCCCCTGATGCAGGGGAGCTTCAGGGGGTTCCCCACGGAGGAGCCTAGTGGGGGGGACCAGGAGGATTTGGAAAGGAGGTCACGTCACTCTGGCCGGGCGAGAACGGCATGTAAAAGGCTCCACGGAGGCCTTATTTGGTAGCGGAGCAGCTCCAGAGAGCCCAGCTCATGGCCCTGGTCCCCATCCCATGCCAGATCCCTCATCCCAGGAGATCGGGGCGTGGGGAGGGGACCCCAGGAATGGTTTCTGGTGGGGAAGGTGCCCAGTGGGCAGATAAGCTTTGCCCCTGTGGCCCCTGCATCGCATCCCCCCCCGTGTTCCTGCCTCCTTTCCTCCTTGGAGTGCGGGGTCGGGAGGGTTCGGGAGCAAACCCCGGGCGGGGACACGGGTTTGCTCTGCTGCAATCCCGCATCTGCTCCCTTGGCTTCTCCCTGCCTTTTCCTGCCCCGCTTCCTGGTTCCGAGCCCCGGCGGCTCCCGCCTCGCTCTTCCCCGAAGGGCTGCTCCTCTTCGCCCGGCCCCCGACGGACCTTCGGCCGCCGGGACGGAGCCACGGCTGCGGGTGGCGGGGCCGGGGAGGGGGGGGACGGGGACGGGACTGAGACCGGTCCTCCCCTCCCGCATCCCGGGGGCGGAGGAACCGGCATCCCTCCGCCTCAGCCTTGTTTATGCCGGGGAGTTTTGTGGCTTGATGGCGTGCGGATACACACCGCCCGGGAACCTAAACCCCGCCGAGGAGGAGGAGGAGGAAGAGGAAGCTCCCTCCATTAGCGGGTTGGAACGCACCCCTGCACCCCGTTTTGCTGGGGTTGGGGGGAGGAGAGAGAGGGGGAAGAAGTGAGGGGGTGGTGGAAAAGTCCGCTTCCCCCCCCCCCCGTTTCACGGCTGGGTGGCAGCCCCGTGTGTCATCGCTCTCCCGCTCCCACCGGGCTCCGGTGCCTCCCGGCGGCGGGCAGCCAAGCGGCTAATCGGCTGGTGGAGAATTAAAGGTGGCGGGACCGGGGAGCTGGGGTTGAAGGAGGCGATTAAATGCCTCGTGAATGAATCACCCCGCACGCCTCCCGCCGGCCCCCGGCCTGTTAACGTTTACCGGGGAGGGGGGGGGTGGGGGCAGGGGAGTGTGACCAGGGAGGCTGGAAGGCCTCGGGGTGCCACCGTCTGATGGGGGGTCCCAAGATGGGAGAACACCTCCCCGGTGCCTGCTTACCTCCGGGAGGCAAACCTGGCTTGTGGCTTCATGTGAGGAAGAGGAGGAGGAAGGCTGCTGGTGCTCTGCTGTTGACCTCTCCATGCTGGCACGATCCTTGAGCCATGATTTGGAGACCCCCCGCCACCTCTTGGCCAAGGTCCCCGCCTCTCCTTGTGTGTCCCCAGCCCTCACCATTCCAGTAACTCCCACACCACCAGTCCCCCAGACCCTCTCCAGCCTCCCTTAAACTGGCCCCAGATGAGACGTTTTGGGGACAGCAGAAGGTGTGGGTAGGACTCAGAGGAGCAGAGGTGAGAGCGACAGGCCAGACGTGGGATGGAGATGGCTTCCTAGGGAGAGAAGAGCAGCAGAGGCTTTCTGCAGGGACAATAAAAGCCAGGAGGGGATAAACCAGGAGTGAGGTGGTGGAGGTAGGATCCAGCAGCCCTGGCAAATCTGGGAGCTGTGGGCTGCAGTGGCAGGAGGACTGTGGAAAAGGGACTTCATAGCTGTCATCCCCACTGAAGGAAATCAAGGTGCTGGTCACCTGTGAAGTCCTGCACCCACGGTGACTTCCTGGAGCAAACATCAGCACTTCTGGCCTGGAAAAAACCTTTGTTTTCACCCCAAATTGTAACAAGAAGGAGAGGTGGAAATATGCTCCACCAAGAAGAAATTCTGAAGAATTCTGAAAAACTGAAACAAACCAGCTCAGGCTGTCCTAGACGGGAGGTGTCCCGGCTGCAGGAATCCCACCACCGTGCTCCAGTGCCCTTCGCTAACCCTTGCTTGGGAGCTGTAGGTCTGGCCCCATCCCACAAGACTGTGGGGAGCACGTGTCTCGCCTGATCCACCTCTGAGAAGGGACCTTTTTTTTCCTGTGGAAGAGCATATACCTGCTTGCTGGCTGACAATTTCTCTTAAAAGATTTGGGTTTTTCCCCCCTCCCCCCCCCCGCCTCGGGGGCAGGGTTTTGCCCTGGGAGCATTCCTGGTGAGGATGGAGGCTGAGCCCCTGGGATCTCCCAGCACAGGAAAGCCTGGAGTAGCTCCCCGCAGGCCGAAGCTCCTCTTCCATTTAAGGGCAGAAGGAATATTTCCGCCTAAAATCTTTCCCTTGGCAGCAGGATATCCGTCCAGCCTGCTGGGAATTATCTCGGAAGACGCTCCCTTTCGCTGCCAGACCCACCTCGTTTTAACGCAGCCTGAACCCTCCCACCTGCTTGTTACCCAAGATGCTGTTTATGTAGGACCTACTCAAACATCCCTTTGGCTGGGGGTGCCCAGCACCTTTTTGAAGGGGGCAGATGAGGAGGACCCCCCACCCCCCACCCACTTTTGAGGCTGGGAACCAGCCGGGGGATCCTTTGGAGCCCTTCTCCCTCTCCCGCTCGCCGCTCTATGATTTTTACGGTTTAAAACTTGGCCGACCCGCGTTTGAACTTTCAAAGAAAACAAGTCATTACCGAAGAGAAGGCCTTCCTTTGCGAGGAGGCCGGATTTCGGAGCGCTTTCCAGGGTCTTTTATCTCTCCCATCTCTCTGCCAGGCGGCTGCGGGGCTGAACGGGCCGGCGATCCAGGTTCAGAGGGGCTTGAATTTCAGGGAGGCGGCAAATTGGCGGCGGGTTCTCCCCTGGAGCCGCCTCCTCTGGTGTTTCACACAGCTCCCCTGGGAGAGGAGAGGAGGGAAGCCAGCGAGGACCATAGGCTCAAGGGATGATGGAGCCAGGGGGGACCACGCAGGGATGCTCAGCCTCCTCTGGGGGGGAAACCCAGCTGGGAGGGTGGATGTCTGCCGGATAGCAGCTGCTTTTAGGTGGAGCTATCTGAGGGGGAATATTTTTTTTTTCCTGAGGAAAGAATAGATTTGCCTTCTTTGCATTGAATTACACAGACACGAGGGGAGCTCCTCCAGATGAATCCCTCCCCAGCCCCCACTGGGAGAAATTCTGGCAGGGCCTTCAGGTGCAGTGCCTTGGGATGCTCCATCACCCTCTGATCTCAAAAGACAGGCAGAAAGGTGGTGAGAATCCACCAAGGTGCCTTGGAGAGGGCTTCCAGTCCATTGTGGACTGTCCCGATAGGGGGGTCAGGCTACTGGGTTGTACCTACCTGCAGCCCTGGCTCAGGGAGGGGTGAGGACATGCCTGTACAGATCCCATCCAGCCTGGAGCTCTCAGCATCCCTCTGGGAAAGACCATGAGCATCCTTTGTTGCCCTTTCCATTCCTTTCAAGCATGGGATGGCTGTACTTTCATTGATGGGTACCAGCAGCCATGGGTATCACCAGGGCTGTTGACACAAGAGCTATATGCAGAGGGCCCCCAGTACCTTTTGTTATTAGATATGGGTCAGCCAGAGGTTTTGTTACACAAAGCAGGAATGTTTGCTGCTCCCAGGCTTGGAGATGGGGTAGATAGCTTATCTGCAAGAGAAAGAAGAAATGTCAGCAGAAGAATAGGCCTGGGCTGGCTGTTTCTGGCTCTTTCACATGTCTCTGTCCCAGGGAATGGAGCGGGCAGGGTGGCTGGCCAAAAATAAAATAATAATAAAAAATAATCAAGGTTTTCCCCTCCTACAGCCAAAATCTGGCAGGTTGGCACCCAGTGTGGGTGACCTTGGTCTAACCCCTCCAGACCACCTCGTACAAGGCATTTGGATGCCTGAAAAAATAAGCTACAGCCATCAAATCCTCCAGATTACTTCCCGTTATGATGCTGCAGGAGCAGCAGGAGCGGGGCTGGCTCACAAGCAAGCCCAGAACCGAAGGGGACAGCAGGGCAGGGATCCCACCTCGATGGGCTCTATCCTCAGGTGCCCCAGCAAGAGCAGAGTTGGTGGGTGATGGCAGCCAGCGTCCCTCATGGCAGGAGCCACAAGGATGAAGCAGGGCTGAGACCCAGCACGTTCTTAGCCTAAATACAGCCCTGGAGGGGTGGGCAGGGTGTGTGGGTCCAGGTGGAGTCCATTGAGTCCATTGAGGCCATCATCAGCCACCAAAGGGTTTGGATGAGATTTTGGGGATGAAGAGAGGGGGACTGGAAGCAGGTCCAGCTGTCGGTCTCCTGCCCCACACCGCTCCCCCAGTTACAAGCTGATTGTAAAGTAAAACCATTCTGGCACAGGTCTTGCCCAGGTGGGGTTTGCCCATCCCTGGGGAGCCCTACATCCCCCTTTGGAGACAGTGGAAGCAGGGTTTCTGTGAGATGCCCTGGCTTTAAGGATGCTGCCCATTGCAAACATTACGTCCATCCAAAAAAAGAGTAAAAACCCCTTAAAAGGTGACTTCTGCAAATAGGGGTCAGGCTGCTTAAAAACAGGCCCATCCAACCCGGGGCCATTCCTCCAGGAGAAAGAGTTGGAGTTTGGTTCTCCTGGTCTTTAATGAGCTGCTGCAATTAAATGGAGACAATAGGCATTGTCTGCAGACCAAGGGCTCTGCTGAGGATGCCAGGAGTGATCCTTTTTGTCAGACAAGGGTAGGAAGGCACTGGGATGCTGGCAGCCTTTTTCACCTGGAGAGCACTCAGTGTGGTGAGGATGGGTCTCAGTTACCTTCCCGTGGTGTCTTCACAGCTTGCTCCACGGTCCCCTGAAGGATGGGGACTCCCCTCCCAAAAATGCTTATCTAACCCCCAAGTGTGGCTTAAGGCTTTTGGCTGCTCATGAGGTTCCCCTTGGGCTGGTGTTGTCCCTCTGGTGTGCCACTACCTAAGGCGTGGGCTATCCCCAAGTCTGGGATGAGTGAAGGTCCCCAGGAACCTCCTTTCTTCTTTTCCAGGTGAGGACACTCTTTGTCAGTGGGTTGCCTCTGGACATCAAGCCCCGGGAACTTTACCTGCTCTTCAGGCCCTTTAAGGTACCAGAGTGCAGAGGGGAGAGTGGGCCTGGCCCCCTGCCCCATTCCACTGGCCCAACCAACCTTGATGGGATCTAGGAGCCCGCCGGTTTCCCCCTAAAAAAGTTTAATTTGGTCATTTCATTCACGGAAACAAATTTCTGCCCCTTTTTACTCCAACAGGAAAATGGCTTGGGGTGCTCTGATTGCCCTGGGGTTTTAATTGCATGTTGAGTTGTGCCCCATTTCGCAGCAGAAGAGCTTTGGCTGCAAACCTCTCTGGTCCCTTCACCCTGCCAGACCTGCAGCTCAGCCACCAGCTCTTTTCAAACACGAAGGATACTTTTACCAGGCATCCAGCATCCCTATAAAAAACCGGTGGCAGCACGACCCTGCACTGGTGCTGAGCCTTGGCGAGCCACCCCCCGCCCCGATGCTCCCCGAGCTCTGGGGCTGCCGGGTGATGATTGCAGCTGCTCTCCCTCTCCAAGGGGCAGCTGAATTGCAGGGATCTCCACAAAACACCCTTTTTTTTTTTTTTTGGACTTCTTTTCTTGCAGGGATACGAAGGGTCTCTCATCAAACTCACCTCCAAGCAGGTAGGAGCTGCTCAAAATGGGGCAGGCGTCCCACGCCACAGTCCCACCCTCCCCTGTCACCGCCGGTCCCTGAGGCAGGGACGGGTTCCTCTTTGCTCCCCACCAGCCTCTCTGATGGTGCCTCCTCTCCTTCCTCCGCAGCCTGTGGGCTTCGTCAGCTTCGACAGCCGCTCCGAGGCGGAGGCAGCCAAGAACGCCCTGAACGTGAGTGAGCCCGGCTGCTCCATTTTTTGGGGGATTTATTCCCCCCTTTGTTTCCCAGTCCCCAGATTCTCTCCCAATTCCTCCATCCCAGGGAGGTGCTGGCCCTCACCACCGCATCCCCAAACCTCCAGCCGGTCCCCATCCGCATCCTCCCTCCTGGGGGGCTGCATCCCTCTCACCTTTCCCAGGCCATCCGGGAGGGTTTGAACCCTCAAGATTAGAGCCTTAGATAGGAGTTGGTGAGAGAGGCCTTTCCCAGCCCATTCTGTTTCTTCAGCAGGAAAAACCCCAGCTACAGCTGCAAAAGAAAAAGCAAATATCACTCTCCTTTAGCAGCTCCCTCCTACCTCTGTGGAGTGAACCTCCTGAAAACAGTCACGGGGAGAACCGCCTGGAGACAGTTCTCCAATTCCTCCCCGGGTTTTGCTTGGGGTTTTTTTGGGGGTTAGTTGTTTTTTTTTTTCTTGCCTTCATTTTAAATGTAAAACTTTTTTTCTTCCTGGCTCCGCTAATCCCTCTGGATAAGCGCTGGGCCGCGCGGGATGCCGACTGCCAAATATGGTGCCGATGCTAAAGATGCTGGAGGAATGCGAGCCGCCTCGGGGGCTGGCAAATTAGCTCATTTCAAGGCTGGAAGCTGAAAAAAAAAACCCAAAAAACACCAAAATGCTAAAAAATAACTAATTGAGAGTTATTTTTGCTACGGGGCTGGCACACGGCACGGCTCGCCCACCCGCCGTGCCTCCTTCCCTCCCGCAGGGCATCCGCTTCGACCCCGAGATCCCCCAGACGCTGCGGCTGGAGTTTGCCAAGGCGAACACCAAGATGGCCAAGAGCAAGCTGGTGGGCACCCCCAACCCCAGCACGCCCCTCCCCACCGCTGTACCTCAGTTCATCGCCCGGGAGCCCTGTAAGTACCGGCCCTGGCTCTCCCGAGGGAGCCCCGTGCGGTCCCCCCTGACCTGCCATCATGGCAGTGCCAGCAGGTTTATGGGGTGGCAGACACCTGGGGGGGGGGGGTTGGCCCTCTCCTCATTTCCCTTGGGAAAAGGCTGTATTCGGGCAATGGGGTGTTGCGCAGAGATCCCGAATGGATGTGGTGATGCCGGGCCCGCCGTGGGGGATGCGGGGGGAGCAGGGATGTGGCAGCATCCATTCCCCATCACCACAGGTGCTGATGGGGGACGCCAGGTCCAACTGGAAGCAGCAGCGCCGGCTTGGCTAAAAGCATGGTGGCACGTGCCCGGCTGGTGGCCAGCGGTCCCCAAAGGCAGCCGGAGGGGAGGCAGGGGCAGGTGACAGGCAGGGCACACGGGAGCGGGACTGGATGCAGGATGGGGGCCTCGGTGGAGACTTTGGCCACGTCTCACCCCTTTCTGTGACTGGAACCCCCAGCATGGATACCGGTCCCTGTGTGGCATGAGCCCCACAGCTCTCTCCTGCACCCCCCTCTCCCACACACGGGGCAATTAAACCTTTTGGGGGGGGGACGTGGCCGGCCCCACGGCATCGCTCGGCCCCGCGCTCTCCCGGCAGGCGAGTTCGGCGTTGGCTTTGCAGGTCGGTGACGCTTCTCCGGGGGAGGCTGCGCTCTGCTTTGGCGGGGAGAAAAAGGAAGGAAGGAAGGATGGAAGGAAGGAAGGACGGACCGGTGGTGCTGCTGGCCGCGGCGTGGCGGGGGCCATTAACTCTCCTCCTTCTTCTCTTGCAGATGAGCTCACAGTGCCTGCACTTTACCCCAGTAGCCCTGAAGTGTGGGGGCCGTACCCTCTGTACCCAGCGGAGTTAGCACCTGCTCTACCTCCTCCTGCTTTCACCTACCCCGCTTCGCTGCACGCCCAGGTAATTCAGACCCATCCGCCACCCACTGCGCTCACCTTCCCCCCCACCCCTCTCCCCGGGGAGACCCCCTTCCCCTCCACTAACCTCCACCCGGCTAACAGGCGCTTCCCCAGCACCCCAAGATGTAGGGATGGCACCCAGCCCCAGCTGAGAGCTGGCAGCACTGCCTGCCTCTCCCCAAACACCTCTCTCTGCCTTCCCACCTTCGCTCTCGTCCACGCCGTGGGGGGGAGAAAGGGATAGGGGATGCCAGGGCTGGACCACCCCCATCGCTCTCGGCACCAAATGACCCAGCGAGAGTGGGGGGTCCCTTGGGCTGCCCCCCCGAGCATGGCTGGGATGCAATCTTGTGCAAAATTAACCACCTGCCCCGGGAGAGGAGCAGGGAAAAGAAGAGAAGAGATGGAAATGGAGGCGGTGGAGGGTTTCTCTGCAGTGCCAGCCCTCGGGATGTTTTGGGGATGCCGGGAAGAGACCCCTGCTGTGGGGAGGGAAGGGGCAGCTGCTTCCCCAGCAGCCCTGCCAGACATCATCCCATCCCAGCTTTTCCCTCCTCGCTGCCGGCTCCGGCTTGGCGGTGAGCAGGAGGAAATGAGCGCCTGGAAACAGATTTGTGGGATAAGCTGCATCCGAAAGGCTTTTGGCTCTGGCTTGCTGGGACCAAGCCGGGTTCTCCGGAGCCACTGTCGCCGGGAGCCGGAGGCAGCTGGGGGCTGGTTTGGGCAGGAGGGTGAGGAAAAGCACTCGGCGTCGAAACCAGCCACAGCCTTTGGATGAAACTCCAGCTTTTCGGGCCCTGCTGGTGATAGGAAGAGCAGCGGTAAATATTATTGCAGCTACGTACTTGCCTTGTCAAACAGCGGCGAACAGGCAGCACCTGCGTGGCTCGGGAGGCCGGGGAAATGGCCAGCGAAGGGAAGGGAGGCTGAAGGAGGAATCTCCATCAAGCCCCAGGCTGAGAGCTGATGTGAGGCACTGTGAGAAGAAGTATTATCCACCGTGGTTACAGAGTCGGCGCAGTGGGGAGGATGGTGGTGGCACCTTCCCCTGGGTGCTGTGGTGAAGCAGGCAGGGCTGGGGGCTGCAGCCTGTGTCCGTCCCTGTCCCCATCCTCCCGTGTGGCTGCTGGTGTTGGTGGGGGACGTTGGAGAGGGGTGCCACCACCCAAACCTGAGCTGCTCGCTGCAGGGTGGCCTCCCCGGCTGCGTCCAGAGAGCGGTGGGATGGGGAAGCTCAGGATGGTGGAGCACCAAGCCACCGGGTTTTGGCGTCTGATGTTTCCCCCCTGCTCTGTCTCCTGCTGGTTTTGCAGGTGTGGGGAGGGGATAAGGCCACCTTCTGCTTGGTGGGACCATGGTGCTACCATCCCGTTCCAGCTCGGTCCTGCTGCAGGCAGCGGTGCTGGGGGCCGAGCGTTCCTGTGCAAACCAGAGCTGGCATGGATGGCTTGTTTTGACCCTGGCTCCTGACAGGGTTGGTGGCCACCAAACCTCTCACCTTCTGTCTGTCCCTCTTGTCTTCACAGATGCGCTGGCTCCCTCCCTCCGAGGCTGGTTCTCAGGGCTGGAAGTCCCGTCAGTTCTGCTGAATGCCGGGTGAGTGCCACTTCCCCGCTCCCCTCCTCCTGCGCCAGCTTCCTGGGCTGAGGACCACCTCCAACCTCACCCTGAGCTCCTCGGGCTCTCCGACAGCTCAAGGGTGGCCAGATCCTGGTGAGGTGGCCACTTTCCAGCAGGCAGTGTAGGTTCAGGTGCCCTCCTTGCCTCCAGGAAGGGGAGGACTCTGCCACTGTCCACCCCAACGCTCTCCCAAATATCCTGGGACAGGATGGAAAGGCTGCAGGTCCGTGGCTGCAGGCCCGTGCTGTTGCAATGAGGCCACCTGGCTGAAGGTGCCACGCAAACATCTCATTAAACCTTCATGAGAACTCTCCAAAGGAGAGTTACCGAGCGCCCCGCTGCCCTGTGGGGGGTGGGTGGGGGGGTGCTGCTTCGATTAACACCTGGGATGTCTTCGGACGGAAAAAGCCTTGCAAGATACACGCTGCAACTAACTCAGCCTTTTGTGGATCAATAAACAACGGGGATTCAAATGGAAGAGGGGAAAGACGCATGGCTTGCCCCGTGATCCCAGCCTGTCCCGACCACCCCAGCTGCTGGTGCCTGCTGGGAAACCTCCTGTGGAGAAACCCCAGAGGGTCCAAGGAGGTGGCAAGGCTCCAGCATCGGCTGCCCGTGCTCCCAGTCTGCCCACCCACCCGGGACCCGCAGCCCTGCGTCATGGCCATGAGAGTCACTCACCTGGGGAGGGCAGGAGGACCGGCCGTGGCTGCAGCCGACCCGAGATTTGGACCCACAAAGCCATTATCGGCTATTTTAAGCCCAGCAGATTAAAAATTGGGAGCAGCGAGGCTTTGGGAACCAGCGGTTCTTCCAAAATATGGAACGTGCCAATGTTCCCAGCTAAAATGTAAGCAGAGCCATATTTGGGAAGGGGAGATGAGTGAATCCCTTGGACCAGGTCCACCTGGACCTGGGGGTCCTGCAGCAATCCTGGTAGCCACCATGGGTGGGGTGA
>BJBW01008475.1:0-95498 GCA_004320125.1 Scolopax mira | reverse complement strand
GAGGAAGCCAAGGCAAGGTGGCCGAGGAACCGGGCAGCGAGGAGGATTGATCCCTGCAGGGCGGCACGGCTGCTCCCGCTGTGGCACGGTGCCTCCAGCGCTGCTCATGGTCCTTATCTGGGGCGAGAGTTTCGGCAGCCGAGGAATGCCTCTCGGCTTTGAATTACCCCCACTAATCTCATCTCCCCTCCGTCCTCGCTTCCTGCCTTGGATCAACACAGCCTGAATTCCTCTTAAGTGCAAAATTCAACTCAAAACTTAACTCTCAGCTTCCCGGCCGCCGCCTCCTCAAGTTAAAACCCCAGGGGCTACAGCCGTTGGGAGGAGCAAACTGGGACCAGTGGTGGCCTGGCCAACCCATGCTGGGGTGCCGACAGCCCCGGCTCTCCCCACAGGCACTTCCCACCTTGCTCTTCCCTGGTTAAACAACCGTCCTTGGAGCACAGGCTGCTCCTTTCCTCGCCCCGTTTCCAAAACAAGCCTCCCTCTCCCCCAGGCTGCGGCACGGGAGCTTCCCCGCAAAGGAGAAAGATAAACCACAGCACCTTTTCTGCTTTGCCTCAGCCCAAGAACGTGGCTGTTTGCTTTTTTTTTTTTTTTTTGCCTTATTTTTAACACCTCTCTCTGTTGTTGCAGGCTTGAAAAAAAAAAACCAAAACCTAAAAAAACCTCACACAAGTTTGGATTCCTCCAAGACTTTCCCACAGCCTCTATCACACATCTGCTCTCCTAGAAGAAAAAACGAAAAGCATACCTAGTAATAATATTTTCCTCTTTTACACTGTATATTTGTAAGAAAGAGTGTGTTACTTCTGAAAGCATGGTTTGACAGGCATTGCTGTAGTGTTTGAAAAGTCTTTTCAAACAGAACCATAGGAAAGCAGACTACAAAAAAAAAAAAAAAAAAAAAGAAAGGAAAACGAGAGCAAGTATTTTTGTACCAAACCTCCTAAATAGGACAATCTTACACTGGGTCGGACCACAGGTTTTTGTGCTTGACTTTCGAATGCGTGTAATTAAGAGTGTCTATTATCCCCCCCCTGCCCTGAAAGCTACATGTGGAAGGCATGATGTTCACGTGTGTGGGGCCGTCGAGACGCACGACTGGAGTTTGCAGGAATTGTGCTTCCCTCTGGCACAGGAACTGTGCTCCGGCGGCGTCAGCAAGATGTCTGCAGACACGTACAGTATTACCATGTTCTTTCCAGTTGTACCAAACGACAAGAAGGCAAGACAATCAGATACTTTCTTATGGTGATTTTTTTTTGTTGTTTTTTTAACCTTAGGGCTATGTTAATAGCTTGCTGTGCAAAGCTTCGGCATGGTACAACGGCTCGGATCAGGGATGGGCAGAGGCAGCCCACACATGTAGCAAGGTGACAATTTGCCTCCTCCTCCTCCTCCTCCTCCTCCTCCTCCTCCTGCCATGACTGCTTTAAGTTGTTATGGGCAACATAAACTGCTGTAATGAGAAAAAAAAAAAAAACAAAACACAAAACAACCAAGCCCTCGAGGTTGGGCACAAGGGGCCGAGGGGCTTAGACACTGCCTCCCCTTACACCAAAGCCCTGGGCTGAACTGGGGCTTTAGTGTCAATGTTATGCTGGTCCGGCAGCTCGCTGTGTGTAATTTCCATGTTTCCATGTGCAAAGACAAGAAGGGAGGCTGCTAACAACACCCCTGGGGTGTAGCCTTTACAGAGAGAGCGTACCAGCAAAGAGACCGCTTGACTTTACTAGTCTTTCCTTCTCCTTGCTCCAGGAGGAATTTGGAAAAAAAGAAAGAACAAAGCAAAGCAAACCAAAACCTCAGAGAGATTTCAGTTTCTTGCAAAAGGAGGTGCAAAACTTCTCCTTCCACTGCTTTTTCCCCCCTCCCTGCCCCATCTCTGCCACGGAATACACCGAGTTCAGTCGCTGCCCGGGCTTGGCATAGCCTTTTTCTTCCTCCTTCCTTTTATTCCGTGGGTGGGCCACGACAAGACAGCCGGGATTTCGGCTGCTGGAGCCAGGGCGGGACGAGGAGTGAGATGGTGCAGTGGGAAACTGACCCCTTGGGGTCTGCTGTAAAAAGGAGGATTGATAATGGCGACGCGAGAAGAAATCGATTCCAAAACAAACCTCTGAGCAGCTCCAGGAGGAACGATACCAGCGTTTCCAAGCGACAGACTGACTCTTTTAGCAAACTATTTCCTGTACTTTTTGGTCTTGTGGAGAGGAGAGAAGCTTCCACGTTGTCTACTCTGCTTTTGGAAATATGTTTAAAGGTACTTTTCTATTGTGATTTTTTTAAAAATAAAACCAGTGATTATGATAAGTTAGGCGCAGAGCGTCGTGGTGTGCTGTGTGTCTGGTCAGGAACAGGGGGAAGGATCCTAACCCGCCCTTCGGGGCCTCAGGGAACAGCAGCCTCCTTCCTCCCTTGAGGAGGGATTTGAAGGCAACGCTCCAGAGGGATGAGATTTTTTCAGGGCAGATACCTGATTTTTCGGGGCAGATACCATCGTCCCACTTGGCTTGCTAGGATGTCTAGGAAAACTCCAAAATCCAGGCTGGAAGGATCAGCAGGCTTTAAAGGAATGACTCCAAGTTTACAAAGATGTTATCGGTTAGTTTTTAAACCTCCTAATCTTGGCACTGAGCACAGGAGCTAAGCTGAGATTTTCCATGAGCTCAGCCACAGCAGAGGCAAACGCAGCCTAGAGACGAAGGGCCAGATGATTATTTTTTTTTTAACACGCTGAGATTTTTGAAAAACTTGGTTCCTAAGCCCAACCTAGAAATTCTTCCTCCTTCCTCTGCTCCGCCCCAGCCCTGATAAATGCGACCGGTGTCCCCAGGAGCCTCATCCAACAGGCCAGACTCTGAAAACCAGGAACAAGCTCCAACGTAGCTCACACAGGCCGGAGAATGGTACGAGGAGGATGTTATTAAAGCAGGCTACAAACTGCAGGGTGGAAGAAAGAGACATGGTGGTGTTACTTACAGCTAAGAAAGCAACAGAACATGCACCCATCCTCCTGGATTTTGCCTGGGCTCAGCATCCGCTCCCAGATCTGCCCTGCGAAAGGAAGGGGGGCCTTGTCAAAAATATTTAACTTTTTGAATCATTTCTTCTTTTTTTTTTTTAATTTCCCCAAAGTGTTTTTAGCTCTGTGTTGAGGGGTGGGAGTGGCAAGCTGCTTGCCCAGCCCCAGTGTCTCCTTTGCCTGTGGTGACCTTTCCCCATGCGGCCAGGGGAACATTCCTTCCCTGTGACCATCGGGGCACTTACAGGAAGGCCAGAGCTGTTGGCTGACACCAGGAGATATTGCAAAACGGGACCAGGGACTCCCAGGCCAGTTCTGGCATCCGGTACCGGGATAAATCCCAGGGGAAACAAACAGGCAGAGCTGGAAAAACCAAAAGGAGAAAATTTCGCACTCTCATTGTTTCCACTTTCCCAAGTCTTTCTCCCCATCCCCTTACCACCAAGGCCAAACTCAGGGAGGGGGGGAGTGTGAACATCTTCCTTCTATGCATCTCTGCATCTCCCTGCAGAGGTTTGCAGCCCTGAGGTTTCCCACGGATGGGCAGCAGGCTGGAAGGGAGGGCGAAGGCAGCACTAACTCCCCACATATCAGACGGACACAGCCGAGCGGTGGAGGAACAGAAGAGCTGTATCTCCCAGAGGATTGTACGGGGGGACAGGCAGCCTGTGCAGGCCGTGTGAAGACAGGGACTAGTGGACGGTGCTGTGGGAATGGAGACAGGCCAGCCAGGGCAGGGAGAGCAAAGGGCAGACAGACAGAGCCAGTGCCAAGGCCAGCCAGCAGCGCCCAGAGCCCCGACGGGGCTGGGAGGAGGAGTGAGACAAGGACCCGTTCCTGCAAACCTCCTCGGGAGAGCAGGGGAAGGAAACACAAGGCTGGGAGAGGGAAAATGAGCTCAGCTTTGGAGGCTGAGACACAGGTTGGGAGGGAAGCCGTGGGCTAAGAGCAAAGAGGTGGCCTTGTGAGGACAGCTGGGGACAGGGCGAGGGGGCGGCGCTCACCGTGGATTTGCTCCCCAATTCTTGAAGCTTGGAGAAAACGGAGAGGCGTCAGCCAGCAAGTCACCAGACTGCCTGAATGCTGCCAGGCACGGCTGCTCTGTGCCCCCTGCCACCACGAAAAGGCTCCAGGTGCCTGGTTTGAAAGCAGGCAGCTGGAGCGTCGGCCATTTCACTGCCCTGGGAAGGACCGGGATGACCCACCTAAAAGCCTGAAGTTTGCACTGGGGCCGTGCCTGCAGCCCAGAGACAGGGCAGCCATCTGCAGGCCAAGCAATTCAAGTCAGGGAGATGAGCAGGGTGCCACAGATGTGTGCCCTGCAACTGCGGGTTACCCGGAGGCCCAGGCTTCAGCCAGCATTTCAACCCTCTCATCTGCCTTGCTGCCACGGTCAGGCTAAGAACCAAGACGATGGTGGAGCTTAAAAAGCAAAGCTAAGAAATGCCATTAGCAGATCCCTGAAATGCTGCTTCTAAAACGCGAGGAAGTCAACCATTAGCAGAGTCTGGACTTCATCTCTGTAGTTTCCATAATTAATAACCAGCTCAGGAGGGAATAGAGAATACAGCATAACTGATGGAGGCAGGAGGAAATCACACAAGTACTTCAGGCCTTGGATGTAAGCCCAGAAGTGCAGGTATAGTCAAAAAATTAACTTAATGGAAGGACAACCTCCTGCCTTAACCATCCTTTTCCCCTGTTGTGCTTGCACTTTGCACAACATCCAACCCACGAGGCTGGTGGAGTCCTACACATGGGTCCCAACCACAGAAGCCCTGATGAGTTTTTGGAGTCAGGGTTGGTTTTTTTTCTGGGCTGCTGGGTAACAGAGAGGCTGCTGCACACACTTGGAAACCAAAGCAGCAGAAAGCAAGACAGTGAGGAACAAGGAAAACTGCTCTTACAGCAAGACAGGCAGCACTGAAGAATTCAGGGCTCAGACCCACAGGAGCATGTGGATAAAAGTGGCCTCAGGAGAGGACAGGACTGTTGCCAACAAGAGATCAGGGCAGCCTGGTCTTGTCCAGGCGATGTTTGAAACCTCCCTGACTGGAGACACCTCCCCACCAGCTTTTATTTTTTCCTGATATCCAAGCCAAACTTCCCACACTCCCCTATTATGTCATCTGCCATGGCTGCCAAAAAGAGTTTGACCACATCATCTTCCTAATTGCCCTTCACATCCCTGTACCCGTGATTAGATAGATCCCCAGCCACCTCTTCACCACAATGAAGAAGCTCCCCACTGAAGTTGTCCCAGCTCCCCACTCTCCTCCCAGGCCCTCTGCCCCAGGGAGAACCAAGCAGGCCCTCCCCAGCATCCCTGTACCCATTTTGAATGGCGGTGTGAGCCCAAACCGGACACAGTTTTTGGGTATGACTTCTCCAGTGCTGAGCAGAGAGCCAAAAGCTTCCCTTACTCTATTGGCCCTTGCTGGAGGGGCACAGGCTGAATTCACCTCATTGAGGAAGAGAGCAGCTACAGCCATGCAATACCCAGTACGACGGAGAAGCTGCCTTCCTGCCGAGAGCCCTGTGTGTCCAGACAAGCTGTGTCCCTTCTGGGGAACTGCCACTCTTCCTTATCTGCTTTACAGGGATGTGCCCAGAGAGCCTGTGCAGGACTGACAAGACAGACGTGGTTGGGAACAAACCTCCAGAGCCAGAGTGAAGAAGCAGCACAGAAGCAGACCCTCTCTTCTCTAGGAGGAGATCAAGCCCCAAACCAGCTGGCATTCTGCATTACAGCACAACGCTGTAATCCCTGACAGTGCCAGCAGATCGGGCACCAAGCTCTCCTCTCCCCTGTGGTTGTTAGCAGTTTGCCTTACCAGTCTTTAACCAGTCAACAGTAAGCACTCAACTTGACTGGACAACCTCCCCGAGATGCAGTAGCTGCCAGAGGCCCCCGAGGCAGTAACACACAAAGGAATTTGGGCCTGGTACATTAGCAGCGACCGGAAAGCGAGCAACAAAGCTGGAAATAATGAGATGTCAGTGCCATAGTTGCTTCTAGTCATCTGCAAATGCACGCCCTCATCATCAGCAGGTACTGGGAGCCCAGCTCTCCCTGGTGGGCCTGCACCGCCTGCCCATGCTCATGTGAAGTGACAGCCCTCGCTGGCTAATCCACATGCGGGGTCTTTAGACCGTTTGTCAAGGCTCCCTTGCCTCTCTCTCTTCTGCTCTCTAAAAGCCTTGAATGATCATGATGAATTATAGATCAGCTCTGGTACACACCACCTTATGTCAGTTTTCTCATTCAAGCATACAAAATCCTGCTGCTTTCCATCCCCTTCCAGAATGATCATCGTAACAGAGGAGGAGGTGGAATAACTCTTCAGTTAGAGCAACTTTTAGAAGAGAAGCCAGTAAAGCTCCATCTTTAGGGCTGTGCCCTGGGCTATTCAAGTTGTACCTTAAAAAAACAACAGGGCTTTTATTTGTGGGGCGAGGAGGAGCAGATGAAATAAAAGGTCTGGTTCATGTATACAGATACAAAGAAGTCCTGATGAGCTCCTCCTGAAGGGCCAGTGCAGGCCCTTATCCCCACAGGCAGGTATGTTGACATTGCTAAAGGATGCCCTGCGAGGTTACCTTTCCAGAAACAAATCCTAGAGCAGCAATGCCTGGCTAGAGAGGAAGAGCTATCAGAGATACAACCTGGCTTACTCCACCAGCTCCCTCCTCCTCCAGTTTCATCACAGGGGAATTGGCACACCTTCCTCCCTCCAAGAGGAACTAGAGTAATATCAAGAGGTAAAAAGAAGACTGAGTACACATCTGTGGCTGCTTGTAGACCTCAAAAGAGGTGTGTTCTCTTGGGAAAAGCTCCAATGACTGATGTAGATACTGTTCTTGCAGCCACAGGCTCAAGATGGAATTGGGCAAGCGAAAGGATGATGTAGACCGTCAAGATATATCTCCGAGAGCTCCCATCATTGAGAGTGAGTGTCCTTCTCCCAGGGACCTGTCTGTATGTCCATCAGCATCACAGGGGGTGGGAGCTGAAGGCCTCTCTGCTCCTGGCTGATATGACAGGGAAAGAAGAGAAGGATGCTGCATCAGAAGAACTGCTCATCGGTGCCTGCATTCCTCCACTGCCCCGGGGAGGTAAGAAAGGCTCAAATGATAGCCCCACCAGAACTGATATATTGAATCCTGGAGCTGAGGGAACAATGTCCTTGCTGGATGGTACATGGATAAGCTGACAAGCTGCAGGAGAGTGGAAGAGGCAAGTCCTCACTTTGGCAGGGACAAGTAAAGACCACACTGAGATGGGGTTGCCAAAGAGCCTGAAACGCACGAGACGATGGTGCCTGATCATTGTAGGCCTCTTCCAACTGAAATATTCTCTTCTATGTTCTACCTTGGTCAAGGGCAGCCCGAGTCCCCTTATCTCCTTGGTTATCAGCAGAGACTTCCAGGGAAGGAAAAGGAAAACGGAGTAATAGGCAGACTGCCCCCAGGAGAGAGCATGCTTCTCACCAGTCCTTTGCACCACCAGACTAAGGGAAGAATAATTTTGCCAAAGAAAGTGGACTGAGGGCACGGTGGTTTTGGCCACTGGGAGAACCATCTTGCCAGACACCTCTGTGCCCCCTCTGCTAGTAGAGCAGAGAAGATTTCCTCCAGTGAGAGAAAGCAGCTAATCTCATCTTTCCAACTGGACCATTTTGTTCCTTTGAACACTGGAGCCTGATAATGCCAGCACAGCTCACAGAGCTGGTAGTCAGTTTTCCTCTCTGGCTCTCCTCTTTTTTGACCTAACATATTTTTAATCTTTGAAAGTAGCTGGAGGCATTTTCTTTAGACTCCTCTATTATCTTAATCACTTGAGCAGAGAAAAAAAACAGGTAACCTACCATACAGTCTGCTTCGCAAGCTTTGGTTCATAGAGAAAGGGCAATACTATGTTGAATGACTAGGGAGTTACCCCATAAAATGCCCCAAAAGGTATGAAAGGCAAATCAGAGCTCTCTAAGAGCTCTGCTTTTGGCTGAGCACCACCATCAAAAAAATGCAGCCTTTGAAAAAAGGAAGCCTTTTCTTTTGTTGTTGTTGAGTGAAGATGACAGAAGAGAGGTGACCAGTTTGGCAAGTGAGCTGCAGGTTGTTATGGAAAACTAAAAAGCTCCAAGGGAAATTGCTTGTGCTGACCTGGAAAATATAGGAAAGAAATACCGTTTCAAAACCATCTGGAGCAGCATGCTTTTACATATATACTTTTTTTTTTTTTTAAAGAAAAGAAAAGAAGAAACCTCCTACCAGCATTTAGCAACTCTTTAAACAGGGCTGATGTGCAATGCTGGAGGTATTGTCTGTTGCTCAAAAGAGCAGTCTTTACAATCAAAAGGATAAGTGCCACACTTACACAGGTAGATTTCTCCTCCTGTGCTTCCCCAAGCAGACTTAACTCGTTCAGTGTGACAGCAACAAAGCCTTCATTTGTTCATGTGTCCAGATCCAATGGCCTCTGCTTCAAGCCCCGATACATCAAGGCAACCAGCTCAGGTGCAGGCAGCAGCACTCTGCTCTCGGTGCGATATCGCAGTCACTTACTTTATCTTGGATCCTAACCCTTGAAGAGCAGAGAAACAGCTCCTCTCCCACAGCGCCGTGAAAACAATATCAGCATTGATTGACTCTGGTTCAGTACATAAAAATAAGTTATCAAGAGGACGTAATTTGGCCACGTTCCACGTTAGCCTGTACTGCACAGAACACCAGGCATCTTCAGGGAGCTTTCATTTAAGGTGGTTCCTTCCCCCTCCCCAACCAAGGATGATAAAAAGATGACAGCCAAGCCAAGAACAATAAGTCATTGAGAAGACAAAAATATAGCCAAGATTCCTTTACATCCCTGAAAAGGAAAACGCAACAAGCACAAAAGATGTTGATTCATTCTTTAAGGAAGCAACACTGGAAACCAGCATTGTAAGTTTATTACTTTAAAAAAAGAAAAGTTTCAGTATTACACTGTCATTTTATGTCCCTCCTGTCCATAGAGCAGAACTGTGCAACACACGTGCATCCACTACAGTGACAAGAAATCCCCGAGGGCAATTTCTGATTAGCATTAGGAAGCTACAGCTGCACTGCCACCCTGCAGCCTGCTGGGAACTCGGGAGAGGGTTTTATTCTGAGCTCGAGCCTCAGATATGAAGTTCAGTGTCCCATGGCAAGGAAGAAGCATACAAACCGTGAGGTGAGTGTATCTGACTGTGAAAGAAACTTGCCTGCAGTGCTTTTAGGAAAAAGTTTTCCCGCAAAAGGTAAAAAAAATGGTGTATTCAATTCTTCTAGAAAGCCCCTTGTAAGCAATTCCAGGTAAATACAATGTAAAAGTAGAGTTAAGCACTGAACTCCTGCGTTACACGCTGAGCACCATTATCACTCTGCCACCAGGCAACTAGTGAGAACCTCTTACTTAAAGACACATTTCCCATTAGCTAATTAAATTAAACACTAAATTTAGTAGTTCGTACTTGCTCTTAAACTGACCTGTTTCAACTCGGCAGTTGCTGGGGTGGGGGGAAACACATCACATTACTATATACAGTCACTCTTTCTGCAAGCAGACACTGAGACCGAGTGGTAAAAAGCTTGTATAAAAACACGTTTGCTCCAGAATTCAACCCATCACTGTTTGCCAGGAACGACATCAGAGTAATCTTTTAATACTCCAGCCAAGTGGTCATTGTGAGTCTTAAATCGACGTTTCTTCTGAGAAGCGGGTTTCTTCCTCCTCTGAATAGGAGCCTACAAGAAGAAATAAACAGTAGTCAAAAGATCTGCCCTCCAGTTGTGAAATCTGACCTGATGGTGTGATGCTGTCATCCCTTCTGTGAAGAAAAGCCCTGCTTGAACCAGGAGTGGACAAGCAGGGAAGGTGCTTGGCTTGTTTTCACAAGAAGTAACAGCGTTCAATTCAAATCCAGGCAGAGAGATGACCACGGAAATAGAGCAGAGTCTCCATTCCCCTTAGAAGTGAAGTTTCCAAACACTCATATGCAGCTGCAGAAGTAGGTACATGCTCCATAATTCTACCTACAATTACATGCTCGAAGATGCATTTAGCATATAAGGAATCCATGAGGCATGCTGACATGACAACAGACACTAATGCATCTAGTGCAGTGACCAGGAACAAATCCTGTGTAGAAGGGCTCTCATGAAAGGACAATTTGAAATCAAGTGCAGAAGAGAAAAGACATAATGTATGACATACAAATAAATGCAAAAAAAAAAATTAATTCTTTGGAGCCAGAAAGAAAGCATCTGTGGTGAGCTTGCAGCCACTTTGACATCCCAGTAAAGCACAAGTATATTGCACCCAGTTTGGAGAACAGTGTGTGAGTGGTGGGAGACATATTACACAGTTCACATCAGGATTTAAAAGCTGTTTAGCTGAAAAGAAAAAGTTAAAAAAATCCCCACCCTTCTCCCAGAAACGTTAACTATTCTTCTACTCCTAATGTACTGTACTGCTCCAAGCAGAAGCTTCCACGTTGGAGCTCGCAGGGATTTCTGGCATTTGCCCTCTTCTTGATGCTGCTTGGATTACACCGGTTCAAACAAGTTACAAAAACATTGACTGCTGGCTACAGCATTGTTTTTTGCAACTTCTTAAAATTGGTCACACTTCCCCGAGCTACACAAAGCAGCTGTGCATAGGCTCACCAACATATTTTGGAATTAACACTGTGGGGTCAGTTAGGGGGAATCTCCTACAAAGATCTGTAATTTGTATCGCTTACTATTTTCTTTGGTCCAGTTTCTTGCATGGAAGAAATACCCTGTCGTTTCAGATACTCTTCAATTTTCTCCTCATCCATAGAATCCACGGGAATGCTCCTCCACAGCTTCTGAAATTCTGAAAGAGCAAAGAAACCCTCGGTTTATCTCCCGATCAATAAACCCTGGGCAAAGCCCCCGCATGAAGAGAAAGAAAGAGATAGATTGATTGTGAATGCTGAAGTACACGTCAGTCTGCAACTGTACACATGCAGCAGGCACCCAATTAGCACAGCCTTTACCCACTTCCAAAAAAAAAAAAAAAAATCAACCAAACCAAACACCACCAACCAACCAACCAACAAAACAACAGCAAAACACCCCCCAACACTTAATGGAAAAAGATGAGCTGATTCTCATTTGGGCTAACTGCACTCCAGCATCAGGAGCACCCCCAGGCAACATATGCTTTTAATGTTAATTTGCTACATGAGTCTCTCCTTTTGCCCAGCATCTCCATAGCCGTGTAGACTGTCAACGTGCTTTATAAAACCTCTCAAAAGATCTTGGTGAAGGGTAATAACTAACCATAAATGGCAACTTCATTTACACATCTTCAGCTGACATTGTCTTGGGAGACTTGTCATCTCATAGTCCAATTTACTGAAGATTCAAGACATTTACTTCACTGGGCTGAAGCTCGTTTATCACTGTAATATAATACATACTGTGCTGTACACATAATAAATTACTAAAATTCCTCTGGTGTTAAAAAGCCGAGAGATACCTTAAAAGCCACAGCAGCAGGAAAAAAGACAGAGACAGTAAGTCTTAATTAGAGCAGCTGCCATCTGCCTGCACACTTTCTGCCTCATGTAAAGTTTCACAGAGCCTCTGGAATGCCTTCTCCAGGCAGTGGCTGGTACAATCCTACCTCCCTTCATTCCCCAGGCAGTAAGTTAGATATATCCTGTCAGCAGGTTTGGCTAACAAACTATAAATAAAACACGAGGCACACATAGCAACGCAAGACTAAATTTTTCCCTTTATTTCCAGATAAATTTAGTATACAGTTGTCAAAACAACCACAACTTCTGCATGCTTAAGAAGCTGTCCTATGCAGCAGGCAAAGGAATGCTCCAGTGAAGCTCTGCCACAGATATACTGGCTCTATGAACACTGCAACAAAACAGCACTGTACAAAATATGCACAGAACAGATTTGGTTCCTGCTCTTGGACCCCTTCCCTCCCTCACGCATCTTGTTTTGCTGTGAATGTACACGCTTTAAGTCTCGGGTCTTTCTTTTCTTCCCAGCGCCAACACTAAGGGGCTGGCTCAAGCTTTCCAGGAAACAAGGGAAAGGAATTTCACCAGTGAAGAACAACAATGTTCATTTTTGGTAACAGAGTGTTTTTTAAGAGAACTAAATTCTGTCAAAACACCGCTTTTGGTTACATAGAGCTAGCAGTCAGCCTGTTTCTCATGCAGACTATACAGCACAGCGGGATCATCGAGACTGCAGTTTTCAGATCACTTGATGCAAGGACTGCCACTGTAGTCAAGACATCCTCCGGCTGCTCATACATTTTGAGTGTGATTCCAGGCTTTTGGCATAGCTTGCGGTGCCTGCTATCACACACACATCATCTCTCACCTAATCCTGCTGCGGCAGGTGGAGAAGATTGTGTTAGGATCAAAGCTGAACATGTAAGAGAAGAGATCTCTCAGCGATGAGCACTCAGATTAAGTCTTAACAGCAGAAGCCTGTGCCAGGGTCCTATTGCATCCTCCGGACTGAGCAGAACATGCTCTTTCCAGCTATTTCCTTCCTGCTCATGCCCCCTCCCTGTCCTGAACACCCAAGCTGGATTCAGCTGGACACCGAGACCTGGTGCTGCTTGGAAAGATGAATCAGATGAAGGGTGTATTGCACCTTGCAAATAACCACATTTCAAACCGTGTGTTTCTGCAGTTCAGGATGAAGTGACAAGACTGCATATAAATGCATGACTATTAAACAGATCCCCATTAGAGATACGTTAACGTTGTGTTGTGCTATATTGCCTTTGGCTTCTCACAGACAACTCCTGTTGGAGCCAAAGAGATGCAGGTCAGTCCTCCAAGACACATGACAGGCACGTGTACACAAGGCAATAGCTGATAAGAGACCCAATAACTCTCAACTTTTACATGACAGTGTGCTAGTGTCCTTTTATTTATAATGTTCTACTACAAACACAGATGATGTGTATCCTTATTAGAGTTCATAATATATGGACAAATATGTTGTGGTGCAGAGAGAAAAGAGAGAAAAGAAAAAAAGAGAAAAAAAGAAAAAAAAAAGGCTGAGGATAGGTGCTTAAGGTTAAACTGGTCTACATTCTTCTGGGGAACAGAAGTGAAAAATTAAACACTAGAAAATAAATGGTCAGCTCTTCGAGGATCAACATGCACAGAAGAGCAGTCACAGTTCATATCTAACCCCAGCACTTTGCATTTCTTGTAATGCAGTGGTTATATCATCGTTACAGCTTCACATTCACCTTTTAAACTCGGCCGAGACATATGAATATAACAGTCACCAAGAATACAAGCTGCAAAGCTAAAATGGACTATACATACAGATAGTTAAATTCACTAATTGGCCCCACCAGAGTCACTATATAGTATTCTGCAACTCCATTTAAAAGTTCCTTCATAAATCAGGCTGCTTTCAGTGCTATTGCTTTGATCGTGGTAATTGCAAAGGAATCTTCTTCCCACACTGAAGCTCCACGTAGGGCATTAAAATACCTTATTCCTTATGAAAGGGGAGAGTCACAACAACAAGGTCTTATCCCCTGTTAAAGGATTGGTTCAGAACTAAAAGCACAAGCTAAAGGTGGAGAATCATACAGGTCCACCACCTTTCAGACAGCTGTGTGTACTAGCTGTTTGCATTTAGGATACATCTATCGTCTCATCACAAAACTGATTCAGTGTAACACCAGACACTGAGCTGAAGAAAAGAGAGCTGCTGTCTGGCTGGCACTGAACCATTTCCACACGACCTGTCAGATTTATTCAGAAGTCTCCAAGGACTATGCCCCTATCAGCCAGTGAAAGTTTAGACCTTGAGAATACGCTATCTGAATTATTGCAACATCCTCTCTGAAATATGAGAACCTATAGGAAAAGCTGGCAGTAACCACAGCTCTCAAGAAACAACCCTCTGCATTTGTGGTTGTGGTATTTCTGCACCTCCAAATTCATACCCTTGACCCAGGATAGTAAGAGATTTCTCCAACTTCTCCCAGGAGAATGAAATACTCTCTCCCTGGGCTTTGCTGTTGGGCTCCAAGCAAAGGAAATCATCATTTTTTAAAAGCCATGGCTCATGAGAGGGGCCAGGGAGGAGGAAATGGCACAAGGACCCGATTAGTGTCCTCCACCACCCTCCACACTTACAGTTGGCCAGGCAGGAGGATGCAGTGAGCTGGCCTGTCTCTCGGGAGGGGAGAAGACAGAAAGAAAAATGCTGTGATGAGACTGATGTGTCTGAAGGGCAGACAACAATGACAGAAGGCAGTTCCTAGAGACAATTTCAATACACCCGATCCATTTTTTACAATGCCTATCTTTTTGTGGATGGGGCACAGGGAGTTGAGTGCTGGTGTAAGGAGTGGGAAGGGGACTGTTGGAGCAGAAAGCATGCTACATGCTGGCCTGCTTCAGCCAGGCATGGAGAACAGGTTCAGATGCACACATTCCTGCAGTGCACACCATGATGATTACAGAGCACGTCCAATTTTCCTTCTTCACGTCCCGTCAACCGCTAGGTGATCTTTACACCATCAGAGCACAGTGAGGGTGAGACTCTTCTATCAGAGCCTCTAACTATTTGATAGATCAGCCAGAACAAGCATATAATAGCTATGGAAGGAAAAAAACCTGTCCAGCAGTCAAGACAGCAAGGCTGCATTCAGACAGGCTGGCAATTTCTCTTACCGCTTAGGTTGTTATGACAAGACGGAGCCCAGAAAAAATCCCCTGGGGAGAAATTTCCAGAGTTTCTGGCCAAAGTGACACAGGTGCTGTGAACCCTCAAAGAGACACATGCATTTTAAGTCCTGATGCCAATGCAGATCTTCCCCAGAAGAGGCAGAAAGTTGTGATCTCGGTATCCAAGGCAGGTGCTGGGTCTCTCGCCCGGACTATCCCCAAATCCTATATTCAGCATCTTGCAATTTGATCACTAAAATAATTGAACTCAGAAGCCTGACAGAATCAACACGGCTCTCAGGCTGCTCCCCTGCTCTCCAGACAGCTAACTTCTGGTCTTTCAAGTAATGAGAGCAGGAGCTGGATGGAAAGGCCAGTTTAGATGTCTGACAACATCTACGAGAACAATTAGTGCTGACATTCCCTGAGTGATTATACTCTAACATGCTTCTTTTCTATAAATGCTTACATGTGGTGAACAAAGTCATGGGTAAATGGCTGCACAGTGACTTCAGTGCAGCTTATCCTGCACTTCTGCCTGCCTCACCTGCTCCTGCCAAAAGGTTGAGATGGCTTCTGGAGATAAACTGCTACATCACGCTGGTAATAAAATCTGCCAGAGATTAAAAACAGCTTTAAAATCTTCACCGAGCTGTGTCAAAATCTGAGCACAGGACAAGAACAGACAGGAGGGAAGGACAATAACAGGGAGGAGGGAAGAAACAACTCTCAGTAGTGGGGAAGATCAAGTCTAACGGTCCCAGGGAGCACAGTACTAGATTGATACCAGAAGGAAAAGGTGCTTGATATTAAGACTCTGCTGCATCTTGGAATTCAAATACCAAGCCATATGTCATCACTGATCCCAAGCAGTTTTTATACTGTTTAAATTTCTTCAGAGGTGCTTAGGAAGAATATTCAAACCATGTATAATTAAGTAGCCAAATTTTTAGGTATTAAAATACTTCCGGTATTGCATTCAGATGCGAAAGATAGCATCTCTAACAGTTAAGCAATCAGATGGGCCTTTCAGCATTCAGCCAGTGTGGGGGTGAAACCTTGGTTCACATGCAAAGTGCTTAGCCCCAGCACAAAAAAGCAGTGCTTTACTTGGCTGAAGCACCTGAAATCTAGACCAGCTTTTATAAACGCTTTCAGCTACGCACAACTGACAGAAGATTAATTAGTCAGGAAGCCAAGGAGGAACACATGCAATCTGAACCTTCCTTGGCTAATCACATAAAAAGAAGAACAAAAGCTGTTCCTTACTGCAAAAACCCTTCTCCAGTACCCTTGAGATCACGATATATAGGTACTGCACCACTGCTGCAGTACATTGGGATTTATTTTCAAAAGCTTGTTCAGTCATCAAAACAACTGGAGCCAGGGCAGAGGTAGGCACTGCCAGAAAGCAGCTCCTCCTGCTACTTTAGACTCAGCAAGCTTCAAACTGCCCCAGCAGCTCCCCTTTTCCTCTGCTGACTACTGATGGGGCTCAGACAGCCTAAATTTTAGAGAATATTAATCCCAGCCAACACATGTTCGAAACTGGAGGGTGTCATACGGCAGAATCACGCAGCGAAGAGAGCAGAGACTTTATTTCTAAGGATAAACATTAAACTGGAAACATATTTTGAACTGTCATCAGCTCAACTAGATCAAAGAGTCTGACAACACTTCAAGGCTTATTCTGCAGTCTTCTAAAAACTTTGTTTAAACATTGCTGGAGATAATGAGCTGAACTAGCACCGCTCACAGAGAAACGTGTCATAATTCATCCTGTAGGCAGACAATTCTGTAAGCACTGCCTAAGAGACATGCTTCTGGTGCTCTGGAAAGAATTGTACAGCAAAACTGCTCGGGAAGGATGGGTTTTCTTCATCACAAGGTAATATGGTTGGAAAAAGGACCTGTTCCAGCTGCAATAAGTAAGTGAACCCACTCAGGGGTGTTTTAGGAGTTGTGGCATATTCACAAGAGAAAGTATTCTTGCCTCCACTCGTGACAAAGCACCACCATCCACATGAAAAGAAAAACCAAAACCCAGCAGGAACAGAACAAAAACATAATCACTTTCTGATCAGATGGGAACATGCTGCCACCTGCGGATGAAAGAAAGCAAAGCCTCCTTGAACTACAAACACTGCACATTAACGGTGCCTTCATTACAGCCTCAAATGCCTGCCTTCACTGTGAGAGCAGGCATTGAGACTCACTTAAGCCATCGAGACAAATGGCTTAAACATTTTGTTTCAAGGGGTTATTTTGGGTCTTTTTTTTTTTTAAACCTTTTCCTTCCTTTCATAGCAACAGCCTGCATTGCTTGTTCCTAAACACAGATCAGTGCTGGGTGTGCTAAAATATAATGTACTTGATATGAACAGCCTTGGATTTATACCGACTACCTGATGAAGAGTTGTCTCTTGCTACAAAATGGGCTATAAAATGCTGTAAAATGGGCTCTTTTATTAAATTTAACAGTGAATCCTGGAATTACTACAAACTAAGAGCAACAGGGCAGAAAACTCCCTCTATAACTTTTTTTAGAACGGTTGGGTGCCAGTTATCTGGAAAAAATTGCACAAGAAGAAATGATTAGCATTCACAACTGTAATACAACCAGGATCTGCTAAAACCTGAAAAGCTTTAATAGTTACTGCAACAGCACTGATTTCTAAATGTTTTGTCCATGTTCAGATCCCTAAAAGCTGTGGCCTGATGGTCTGAAGAGACACTGTCTGAACAGGCTGACAGTGATAATGGTAAACTCATAGACATTTGGAAGGTTAGAAATTCCCAGTGAATGCAGACTAAAAGCTCTTAACTCTGCATTTCACATATAGTTCCGATTCCCACTCTCAAGAAGAGACAGAAATTATGGATTAAAAAGATATTAACTTCAATGCTTTGAAACAATGTTTATATTTTTCAATGCTGTAGATCTCACATCTATTTAATTATCTTTGTGGGAGAAAGCTATTTTATTACCAAGAGTACACAACAAATAAGTTAATGGTAAATATTTCCAGTTGCTTAATTCTGTTGAAAATAAAGAGTCTCTCTGAGCTAGTCAAAGAAAAAAAGAGCTTTATGCTCTGTCCTGTGCTTTAAGTAGAGCAGTTCAAGCTTCTATCAAAACTCTTCCTTTTTATTTACCATAATGTGACATTATATGATGAGATGGCTTTATGTGGCATGTTACAAGAACAGTATGCTAACAAAGGAAAGTGTTAAGTGTCACTGAATCATTTAAAATAAGATCTTTTGACAGATTGCCTTCTCCTTTCTGTACTTACAGGCATCTGCTATTGGCACAAATGTATTGGAATAGACCCTGACTTGTGTAATTAATTTCTGGGCATAACAGGCACATCGCACCCAAGGATTTTACCATTATTTGTTAGACAGAAAACACATACTGAACTTCTGAAAAGTTCTGAAAAAACCTGAAAATTCCCAAATCCACTGCAGCTCTAGGCAGCAGCACTCCCCCACGTCTGTGCTTCCCTCCCTGTTGTAAACTACCCCTTCTTGGGACTTTTGCTCAAATCTCCTCTGTGTTTGCTTCCTCCTCCTCTTCCTTTGGTGGCTTCTTGTCACATTCACCAACAAAAGGCACATGATTAATAAACTGGAAAAAACCTAACAAACTTGCACCCAGAAGCTATTTTTCTGTCTGCCCTTTACATAGCAAAATGTTAGATGCAGTTGTAGTCACAGTCAGGTGAGTTTTAGTCTCTTCTGTATTCCTACACTTGAAGAAAATTGTTGGATTCCTGGTGCCCTGTTTCAACTATAAAACAGAGGACATTACCCCTGAACTCACTCTCATTAGCCTCCTGTTAATATAAACCCTTTTCCTGACATATTAACCATTCTCCTGACATCTGGTACTTCTTCATTACCACCTTAAAAACTGCTTATACATATAGGTGCTTAAGATGAATTCAAATCAACTATCATGGAAACATATGTAAACAAACACCTACCTTCATCCACACTAAACTGACAGCTCTTGTCATTGTAGAAAAGAATTTTCTTCTTGTCAGGACGATTAACAAAGATGATCTGGTCCCCTAAAGCCTCGAAAACAAATGCAAAAGAACAACTCAAAATCACTTTGTTTTCAAGAACAAGGATTCCAATTTGAGCAACAGACACAGACCTTTTACTATAAAAAGCACAACAAACTAGGTAAGTCACTGGCAAGGAAAAGCATCCAAAGTGAATGCTGATGACAAGTACACTAATGAATCAAAGGTAAGATACAGAGGACTGAGATCCAGGTATAAAAGCAAAACCAAATGCCTACAGTTGGAATGTGGGAGAGCAAGAGCCTTTTGTAGGAAAGAGCTTTGACAGCCATGCTGAGACATCAGGCCAAATCTGAAATTCAAGGATGAAATACAGAAAAAGCTACAGCATTAGGTCTTCTGAAAATAGAAGAGAAACAACTAATGAGAAAATTCTCTGAGCCTTTACCTCCCCTTTGAGGAGCTCACTGGAATGTGTTCGCTGAATCGCAGACACGTGCTACTCACCTTTATAGCCTTCTGTGCATTGGGCAGCCCTTCCTCAATGTCTTCTAAGAGGATTCCTCCCAGACCTCGCTGGTCGTGCTTGTCCAAGAGCCTGAGCAGAGCCTTTTTATCTTTCAAGTTGTACTTGGGTTTGAAGGCATACTTCCCATCTACAACTTCTATTTTCGGATTGTTGACTAGAGCCTGTAATTGGGACATAAATTTCAAACCTTGAAAAAGAGCACACGCTAGTACTTTTTTTCCTAGCGTGCTTTTGAGCAGCTAGAGCACATCAGCCACACAGAGCACAAACAGCTGCCAGTTTGAAGGTTTGAGTTTTAAATGATTTTCAAGTCCTCAGATCCTAGATCCACCAGCCTAGGCATAATTCACCAAAACATAAAGCACAAAACACCAAGGGAGGCTTAACATCATTCACTTAATGCCTTTGGGCTGGAAGGTCCATGAAGCCTCTTACGGTAGAAAGCTGCACGTGTTCCTTTTTGAGGAAGGAGTAAATATAAAAAGAAGTGGGAATGCAAAAAAGTGTGTTTTGGCTGAAGTTAAAGTGCAAATGCACAACTCAGCATATCGAGCTTGGGCCATAAGATGTTACAGATGTGAAAAGGCATTAACCTGGGATGAACAAAACAGGGGTCGGTCTTCCCCAACTGCTGTCAATTGGCACCAGCAGCTGTAGAAGAAATTGAGAAGAGCAGAGCTCCTGAGCAGTAGGCTTTTCCATATGATGCCAGCTTCAGAGTGAAGCTGACCAGAAGTTCATGGAGAATTGAAATGATTTAAGATATGCTCCAAATCAGTTTTGCTGTGCAGCCAGTACTGCAATGAAAGTTCACCTGTAACAGAGGGCAACTCTACTTAGTTTCTTCTGCAGATGCCAGCCTGACCCTGAAAGGAGAAAGAGAAGAGACACAGAAAGAAGAAAGGAGGGATTTCTCCCTGCTGTAACAGAGAAGGTAACTAACATTGGTGCTGCAGGGTATTTGTTCACCTTTTCTCATCCAGTAACAATTCGGTGATAATTTTATATACGCTTTTGGGAGGAGCTTTTTCATTCTGTCTCGACATTCTGGTTCATCACAACCAACACGGCCAGACTGGAGGTTTCTGTCCCCCAGAACATTAGTACTGGTAGCAAAGGAATGCCACAGGCTGTATGAATTAAAACCAGCCTGGTTTTACCATGCAGAGATTTTTTTTCTCCATGTCTCGACATCCTTTATTACTCTATTGCAAGAATTTTAAATATTAACTGAGCAAAACCAGGTATGCCAATCAAGTGTAAATACCACACATGGTATTTTGCTGATTTATTATGAAGACATTCAGATCAATTAAGCACGAAGATGAACACGGTGGCAAGCTCCAGTGAGTCTGTAAGAATGAAACCTAGCATCTAGAGTGAGATCAATGAGCTCCAGTAGTGGAATTTGCAGATCTATTACCCCCCAATTTCAGACATAAATTCCCCATCAGAATTCTTGATTTCAGTAAGTTACAAAGAACTGTAAGCCTATGAATTTTGTGCCGTAATCCCTTAGTTTAGTTAATTTAACATCCTCGAGTTCTTTGCTTGGATTTTTTTAAAAAATAAATTCCTCAACAAAACCAGTAATGAATAAATTTCCTTGACATAAAATATACTTTCCAATAAAGAGTTCTAACAGGTCCTTAAAAATGTCAGAATAGCTTTCATTTCACAGTTATCTCATTAGCAGGAGGTACAAGACAGACAGACATGAATCAATGTAGTTTCTTAAAGGGGGGGGATTATATATTTATAGAGATTGCAATTAAATAAATGCGTATAATTCAGGTTTATCAGAATCCTTTACGTCTAATTAAAATATAAACATATGTTTTCTTTACCTCGCTCATTAACCATTGTTTCTGTTTGAGTCCAATATCTAAATGCTGTGTTTCATCCAAAATCTCTTCTAGGGTTAATGGGTGTGTATCACCACGCTGGTGCCGAGTCTGGAAAAATAAATAGGATCTATTAGAGTTCTGTACTTATTTTATTCAGCAACTCTATTATCATAAAGTAACTAAAATTGGTATAATGCAATGACAAAATAACTTTTGCAAAACCAAGACAGACACAGTACACATAGCATATGACCATTTCAATTTAAGGTTTTTGAGAAAATGAGGAAAAAAAGTAGTACCAGCTGAGATTGATGACAAAGTCATCTGTCAAATACCAAATCACACACATTATTTTGATAAATAGCTCATGAATCCTAAAAGCTGACAGCATATTCCAGTTCCTTTTTCTACTGCAAATAAAAACCATTATTGTGGTTTTAAAGTGACCTGGAATAATTAGGATTTCAGTAATGGAATAATATGCTGACCATTTTGTTTACTGACACCATTTTGAATTTAACAAGCAGTTTCTTGAAATTCTCACTCTTGCAGTAAAAGAATGTTAGAGTTTGGAACATTCAGCATCTTTCAACTACCACAGGGGATTAAAAAACTGAAGTATTTAAAAACATTATAATCTTGCATCAAAACACTGTACCTTCATATAATTCACTATTTTAGCAAGGACTCCAAACTTGTAGCCGGAGCCTCCTGAAAGGGCTTTCAAGTTAAATGATCCATTGCTGTGATCTACACAAGGAGAAAACAAACAATTAAATAATGCTTTCAACACCACCCCGTTGTCTCAGCACTCCATCTCTTTCTTGCTCTGCTTTCACAGGCTTTCAGAATTACAACTCTGAACAGAAATTGCTGTTGCAGCTGTCACCATTGGAGGACTCTGTGCTAGCACACACATTGATCCACACTAGTACTTGCCCTTTAAGAAAACAGTGAGCAAACTACAGCATGACTACCATAAGAGAAGATGTTTAACTCTGTGGCTTACCATATTATAATCATTTATGCTACATTAATTCATGTTGAAATAATGCACTGCACTTTTGCTTAATGATTAAATCTACCAACAGCTTTGTGCTGTTGAGATGGGAGCAGAGAGTTTCACTTAATCCAAAAAAGGTATTCAACAGTTACACACCAGGTAAAGGAAGGCTGTGCTTGTTGTGCTGGGCTTTCTTAAGTAGCTCTAGTGGAGAATTGATTAAAAAAAAACCCCATAAATTCAAAACAATTCAACTTGGTGTGTTGCGTCACTGGAACAACTCAGAATCCCCTCAAGTTGGCAAGTTGGAAGTTCCATCTTCATGTATCATGAGGTTTGCTACTGTGTAAAGCTTATTTAGAAAATTCTTGCAAGGCTGCTAATGACTGTTATTAATTTTATACCACAGCGCATTAAACATCCACAAACCACCATCAAAAGCCACAGGCCCATTACCAGCAAAACATTGCTCAAACTTAATGGTAACAGCTTTTCAGAATTTCAGCTACTCCAGAAAAAGAACATTTCCCCTTTTCACCACAGGAATTTTTTAATCTACTGGTGATTTCTAACTACATTTGACAAGAGAGGAGGTAACTCAGAAATATGGAGCCCTTATTATTTCTGTGGAAAAATCAGTCAAGGGAGAGAAAAGAACAATTAAAGGTGAGGGAGAGGTTGCAGTGGGTCCTGAGCAGAGCTGCTAAGCAAAGTCCTTGCTCTGCTGGGCAGCTGGAGAGTGTGGATGACAGTGGTGCTAAAGAGGAGTGGAAGGGCTCAGGGGGTTGCAGTGAAAAAAGAAAAGAAAAAAAAAAAAAAAAAGATCATCAGATTGTAAGCGGCAGGCTTAGAGAGAGTTTAAATTTCTTTAGCATGTTTAAAGTTCTTCACAGGAAACTCCAAATTAGATTTCCAAAGCCACTATGCTTTAGGTGAACTGTTTTCACGTCTGTCCCGCTGCATCTCAACCTATTTCTAAGCTGATCCATAAGTCACTATAAAAGGCAACTACAAAGCAGGAATTTTGAATGTAGTAGAATTTCAAACAAATCTACTTTCCATAGTTATTGGGAAGACTTTATGGAAGCTGATGCTAGTGTAACAAAAACTGTAATGCTAAAGGAACAGATGCCAGATCTAAAACTTGGCAACTGGTAATTGTGAAGCTATTACATGACATTGTATTAGAGGCTTTACATAGCACAACATTTCTAAAATTAACATAGAAGGATCAGTGTAACTGCAGCTACAGAAGTACATTTTATTTTGGTTACTAAATTAAGAAAGAAAAAAGGAGAAAAACAAAAGCTATCTCCCTCTGAGAATGCAGCCTACAGGGATTTTTCCCCCACAGGGTCCCCTTTTATCATTAAAAATTAATGTCTATGCAGGACATTTTATAAATAAAAAAAAAAAAAATCACACACATAACAAGAGGTCTAAAATAAATTCAGACAAATAGTTAAGACAACTTATCATGTATTTGTTCTGTCAATTGAATCAAGATGGTCTTGTTTAATCTGCCTGGCCACAGCCTCCTGCAGTTCCTGACAAGTAAATGTAAGCCCACGGCGTGGAGGAAGCTGGAAATCTGCAGATATTAACACTTCCAACGTCACGGTTTGACTGTCTGCTTTGTAGCACAAAGCAAAGCTGGGTCACAGCCCCCACAGCACCCCCGGAGCACCCCTCCGCTCACAAGCTCATCACACACACAAAAGCACCCTAAAAATGAGAGCGGGAAGGGGATTTTTTTTTTTCTTATCCAAGACACTAAGAGTCAAATTTATGAATGATTTACTCCTGGGGATGAGGGCTTGATGCAAATGAGCCTAAAGGAAGTTGTCAGCAGCATCATGCTCTGGCCAATGGTAGGAAAGCTCCATCTTAGCTGTGCCACAGGCTGCATTAAAACAAGGGACCAGAACAGCGCTCTTTCAGCATCCTTTCAGACAAGAGGTAGGTGTACCTCATTTTATAACATTGTCTTAGGTTTATCTTGATTACTGAAAGAAAATATGCCTGTAACCTACAAGCTTGTAAAAAGCTTCTTAGAATCAGAATGATTTTTCTCTAGGTTTAGCAGGATTTTATTCTGCTGAACGCAGAGGAGCTCGTCGGGCACTATCAGACAAGCACTTTCACCATCTGTGCACTAATGGAAAATTGATGACCACTCCATCTTACAGAAAAGCTAATATACCAAGCCAAGATTCAGTAAACAAAATGGATTTCGTGTTTACTGGGGAGGTTGCTTCTTTCCTGCAGCCTCACGTTCCTTGTAATTAATTCTATATGTTTTTACAGAAATTACAGTGAAAGGCTTTTTCTTTAAACAAAGACAGCTAAACCTGAAATTTAAGAAATGTGTCTCCCAAGTGGGTATTCCATAAATTGTATCAATTAGCCTGCCTAAAAGAGATCTACATTTGTGGATATGCTAGAAACCTGTTCTAGAAACGTGGTGCATTAGGGTAGGAAGAAAATCCCGTGGCATATTATTACCCTTGTAAATACTGGAGCAGCAATGAAGACAATACCAACAGACAGGTTAGAATCCATCTGAGATTTGTAAATGCTATTAGCTCAAAATGTCTATTCAGTGGTTTCTTAAACAGCTCTTCCTCAGTACTGCACTGAAATGATTTTTTTGCCAGTCATTTCCTTCTGCTCTATAAAAAATGATTTCAAATACAGCTGCTCCTCTGCAGGTCTAAAGATGATGATCCTTTTAAATGAGAACCTAATACAGACAGTACAGAAGCCAATTCATTAAATATTTAACTCGCTGTGTTTTGGACACATACAATAGCTGAAATGCATTCCAATCGAACGAGCTTACAATAGGAATTTAAATTGTGCCATTACAAAATAAGTAAAACTGTCTGAAACCAGGTCATTTTGGACAGCTTTCAAAGACGCTAACCTTATTAGTGCTGTGTTAATTCTGAAGGCTCAATGGCTGCTTCAGTCTTGTATTTTAATAATTCCAGCACCGAGTAGCTGATACTTACCTGCCTTGCCTAATTCAGATCTAAGGAAATCATCATCATCCTCAGGAAGCACAAACCACTTCCAGCAGGGGCATTAAATTCCACTAAATTCCATTAAATTAAATCCTCCCTGTGTAAAGACGAGCTTCTCTGTGCTGTAAAAACTGCTGCCCTAATGGTGGCTGTGGAGTGGGAAAGGGCCAGCTGCTGCACTGGGCTGATGGTAGCCACTGGGCCGCAGGGACTCCTGCCTGGGGAGCCACGCTGTGCCCAGGAGGCTCCTCTCCTCTCGGGAACAGAGCTGCCACCTTGGCAGAGAGCTGTGTTGGCAAAGGGGCCTGGCTATGCCATGTAAACATGCCCAGTCTCTCCAGCAGCCCCAAATCTTGATCGCTTGTAGCAATGACTAAAATACTACATTTTGCATCAGCAGAAACAGTTAATTTTTGTGCTTGGTGCCTGCAGAGTGAGGAAACTTACATTTAACAGATTCCAACAAAATCCTCAGTCTTAAAAATCTGTTTAAAAAGTTCAAAACAAAACTCCTCCCCCTTCTTTCCCAAGGATATTCTCTTGCTATTTAAAATACACATTTTAATCCTGCTTGTTTTAATTACCTCTCAAAGGGGACTCCAAATCCTTTTATTCATCCCCCTCTCCAACCCACAGATTTTCAAGTAAGTCTTCACACCACTCCTTCAAAAACTCTCCAGACTTTTAGCTCCACAAAACAGGCCGGATGAGTTTCCTTCCTAGACTGCGACCAAAAAAAGCCACACTCTCAAAGCCAGGACCCAACTCAACTCAGGAGTATCTTTAGCTTGGAATGGCTCTGTAAGCTTCTGTTGAAGGAAGAAAACCCCACCCAGTTTAATTAATTCTATCCATCTCGGTCATACTTTGTGTATTCAATTACAAATGTATGTATTCAGTTACAGATTTAATGGGGGGAACAGTAAGTTACTGCAGGTGCTCCAATAAACATCTGTATCAAATGCTAATGCCAGGTATCTGCCCAGCAACAAAGCTGTTCCATTTCAGTTTAAGTCCATTAAGGGCAGAAGGATAAAGAACAAAATAAATAATCATCGAACAATAAAACTAAGACATAAATCACAAGCTCATTTGGCTGCATTATCCTGGTTTTCACAATATCCTATTTTTAAATAATGAAACAAAAATAAAGACAGGTGCTGAGACTGCCTTAAGAAATCTGTTTTAGCAGACAACATCACACTTTGCCTTTGTCGTTTCCCATTTATTCAGATATTTTGTAGTTTTCACTACCTAAAGAGGTTGATCACAGAATTATTTCACTGCTGCTCCCCACTGTCTTTCATCTAAAATGCCTTTGCTATTTCCTCACAAGAATATGGAGATCGAATCAGATCTCCTTCTCCCAGATTTAAACTGCCTGAAGGATAGTGGTATCCTTCAGTACACTGTGACAGGCAAACAGAAGTTACTGTGGCTCCTTGGCCATTTTTTATTCCATTAAACTACATACCAAAAGTACCATAAGCTCCCTTAGTTTTGGGAGGCAAACCCAGGGAAAGAAGGAAATTGGGGAAAACAGTAACCGTAAAGATCTTTTTTGCCAAACACCTCATCTGCTTACTTATCCATTATTCACAGAGAAATTCAGAGCCAGACAAAGCTGCTCTTTCCTTCTGGATATACTCCAGAAATTCGTGAGGCACAGCCTACTTTCACACTTCCCAGCAATGGCCTTTCCAAACCAGCACATCTCCACAGCGATCCCATTCACCCAAATGCAGATCTGCTGAAGCCAACTTCTTGTTTTCTCTCCCCCACACTACAAAGCAGTCTTTTTTTTCTGCTGGGTATAAACAGTATTGGGCAAAAAAATGGCATTCCTTTTCTAGCAGAAAAGTTAGTTAAGCAGAGAATGCGGTTGAAAACAAGGAATCAGAGCTCCTCAGAAAGTATTGGGTTTTCCTTGTCATCTATCCTAATGACCACAGCTGGGATGAGGTTCCCAAATGTGCTCAGTGCTCCTGAACAGAGTGGCTGGAGCTTCTGAAGACAAACTTCTGCTCAACAGCAGGACAGCAGGGGAAGGAATGCATCAGGAAATCGGTCCCTCTGAGGTCAAAACAGCTTTGGGTGGTTAACAAGTCTGGGCTAATAGGCAATTCTAAAATAATAACTTTTAAGGACCAGGATTGCTATTTTGTCCTAGAAGAATGACCAAAGGTTTAGTTCCATTCTTTGGAAACATCCAAAAAAAGTTACAATTTATATATTTTTTTAAACAAGTAAACAAACTCCTAGTACATTAACATGTAGTTAAGTCCTTCTAATCACTCAATATAGGAGGGTAGTACATGAATTTCCTATTTTTCTAAGAATGTCAAGAGCACTAAGGGCTTTCACACCATGCAAGGATCAACCTCAAGACTTATGATGGACAGACTGTCGAAACCACCGTGTACCCTGAAAATGATATTTTTGCCTTTACATATATTTTTAAATAAAGAAGCAAAGCTCTCTCATTCCAGAATAACTTACACTACATGATGCATGCACAGATCAGTCATCACTGAAATAAAATGACTAGACAAATCACAAAGTTGCACATTTGGAGTTTGGTACTTTTTTGAGCAAATATGAGTATGCAACAATCCGTGTTTGTAGGAGGTGTGAGACTTAAACTGAGCTTAAGTTCTTACAGTTTGGGATAAAAATCACGGTATGTTCTTGATCAATACAGTCCTCAATAGCTTTGTTTTTCTGTTTCAGCCCCCAAATTCGTGACACTCTTCAAGACAACTCTTCAAGAATGGCAACCCTCAACACCACTCACTGGAACGAGACTACATCCATTTCCCAGTATCTGGGCTTTCAAGTGCAAAAAATTTACCCTTTCCATGATAACTGGAACACTGCCTGCTTTATTATTCTGGTCATATTCATTTTTACTGTAGTTTCTCTGGTGGTGTTGGCTTTCCTTTATGAACTGCTAGACTGTTGCTGCTGTGTGAAAAATAAAACTGTAAAAGACTTGGAGAACGAACCCAATCCTGTTAGAGCAATGCTGAACAGCTTCAGGAAGCATGAAACAGAGGTGGTGTAGGAAGGACTGATCATCAGCACTTGAAGAACGTTTAACACCTTGAATGAAGCCTCTTGTACCTTACAAATGAGCAAGTCACATGCTTTTTTTTTTTTTTCCTTTGGTACCTAAAAATAATAGCAACAATTATTGTTTTATTTCTGGATGTGAACTTGAATAATTGGCAAAGGCTTTCTGAGTGCTTAGCAGAAGGATGATCTGTTACAATGTTACAGGGAAAGAAAATATTTTTGTTTTTAAATGAACTTGTGTTGTTTACATTGAGTTATCAGCATAGATCTTTGTCTACCTGAAGACACAAATGTTGCCTAAATGCATAAAATTATGTTGCTTAACTGGAGAAAACATTTATAAAAACATAGTACAAAGACACAGCAGTGTCCTCCTGCTGAGGTCAACCACACAAAGACAGGAAAGACATGCAAGGGGTGAGAAAAAAGCTATGAAATACATCGGTTGCGTGGTAAGAGATTCCACAAGACTGGAGAGGCCTATGTGAATTCTTGCCCTCGGCAGCTCTTCTTATTATGGTTTCTTGATTTTAGAAGAGAGGGTGGTGGGAGGAAAAGTAATCCAACGTGAAATGTATCCCTATAATGGTCTTTTCTATCCTTTCTATCCTCCTGTGGTACAACGTGAACCCTTTTTTCCTCCCCTTCTCCAGTTGCAGAGAACTCCTCTCCTCTTACTTCATGTTCAACCTGTTTAACAACTTCTGGGTGTCAAGACGTGACTAATGCACTACCTTAAGAATATCTGACTATTTCCACGAAAGCATAGTGTAGTGGTGCTATGCTTTAGAAGAAACAGGGCCCTTTTTCAGCCCCAAGATTGCTGCTTCTACAGTAACCACAACACTACAGGAAATCAGACATGCTGGATATATTATTTCTAGCTCAACTTTTCAAAGCTGAACTGGAACCAAATGATTTCTTGCCAAGAAACACAAGCAGATGGGTCGCAGACCACCCACTCCGACAACAATAATTTTGCCCAGCCCTCAGGTGTCAACAAGCTTCAGAAAGGAGGCCACACCAGGACAAGCCTTGCGCTAGAGCCGGCAGGATGGATGCACAGCAAGAAGTGCCTTCATTTTGCACAAGAGAATCTCAGTTCACTTCATCAGCCTGCCGATGCATCCCAGAGAGTTCCCACCTCATATTCACACCTCTAGCTCTCCAGATTATTTTTATTTTTTTTTTTTCCTGGAGCTGCAGTGAATCTATAGTTTTTAAAAAAAGGAAAAGTTTTGCAGCTACACGTTACAAGTGTAATAGTGGCATCAAGCAGTGTGGCCATCAGCAGTGCCTGCTAAGTCTGTCACTTTCCTGAAGTCATAGAGAAACAGGCCAGCAGGAAACGTCCCAAAGCAAAGCTACACGTAGAAAAAGACATTTAGCAATATAAAACCCAAATAATATTCCACTCATTAGGGAAACAAACCCCATCTAATGGCCAAATGGACAAATAAGCTACAACACTGATCTTGCTGTCTACACGTCAGAAATACCTTTGTGCTATGTCAAGTATCTATAATGCTTCTTTTTTTTATTATTATTATTTTAAAATATAAACTCCTTCTATCAGGTTCAGTATGCCTAAGCTCCAGAAGATCTGGACACACTGAAAGACTTGCTAATTTAACTTGTGCTCTTCTTGGTTGGTGAGATGGAGCCAGGCCACTACTAACCAGCACAGCTAGTCCAGCGACTCACCTGGAGGAGCAAGGTCCCCTCTGCAACCACAAAACCACACAACTACTGCTGCAACCATTCATCTCGGATACACTTATGGCAACATTTTGCCAGTACCAGTCCCACGTGCAGCAAACACTTTTAGCTAAAAATCAAACCATAAGCACAATTAACAGAAGCCAATGTCCCAGGTAGAAGTCAATTTAGGATTCTCCCCAAGACATCCGATGAAGACAATGTTAGTGCTGTTAATGCCTTCTGCTGTCAGGGACACTGGGTAGATGCCTCATTACCTTCTGCTGCATTTGACAGTGTCAGCCCTGAAAGACCCTTGTCCTGCTCAAGAGAAACAAGAGTAGCCATCGGGACACCCTGAATTAGTTAACACGTCTCTTTCCTGAAGGTAAACACTCTGAATGGCAACAGGACTGCTTTCCACTTGCAGTGTTCCTCCAAAATGCTCATCATCACCGCACACAAGAAGGCAGTGTGCAGGAAATGACATGGCTAGCCTCTGGTACGCTGGCTTCTTGTTCTTATGCCTTCCTGAGAAGCACAGGCAAGAAAAAGTCTTGGGACTCCTTCCAGCTACTTATTTCACCAATCTATAAAGGGGGCTGGCTGGCTGCCCAAGGAACAGAAGACAAAGATCTCCCCTTGCCCAGCCCTAGAGCCTCAGGACGATTCTTTCCCATGTGCACACTAAGTTGTGAAACTCCAGCTCTTGATTACTGCTGGCTAAGATTACTAAAGGTCTTAAGATAAAGACTAAGATCTCAACCGCAACTTACTATTGATCAATAAAAAGAAATAAACAGATATGATCAATTTCCTTTCTTTTGTAGTTACTATTCTGAACTGAGTACACAAGGCAGTTTTGGATTTTTTTGAATAATTTGCTTGAATAGCAATTTCAAAGAACTATAGTAATAACTATTCTCACTGGAAAGCCTACAGCAAATGTTCGTGTACAGGCCAGATTTAGCTACGTGATCATTTGAAGATTAGCATGATCTAAATGCCTCTGCTCCCCCAAAAACGTGACAAGGGCAAGTTCTCTGAGTCATAGAATCACAGGACCTGTAGGTGCTACGCACCCAGAGACTATCAATGCTAACACATAATCAGGGTGACGTTATTCATCATCTTCGAGGTCACTACATAATAAAACCAGGACTGATCATCTTAATTTTTGTTTCTTTCGGGGGGTGGGACAAGGGTTCTTCAACATGAGGTTTTTCCTCCACCTCACTAAGACCCGTCTGTGACACACACGTATCCTGACAGGCACCTAGCAATCTGGCAATTCAAATAAAAAGTGGGTTTAGAGGCAAAGGACTTTGACTCTGCAGCACTACAGGGACTTGGGCTGCTTGTGGCTGCTTAACCTGTTCAGTTGCTTGCCAGTCCGAACGCTTGTTCTGAGTCAGTTCCTAAGAAGAAGAGGGAGAGGGTTGGTTGGTCTGCTCACTCTCCATTATTTTCCTTCCATCTTTGCTGCAGTAGTTAGTAAATACTGTCCAGGGGAAGATGAAATGAGGCTGAACTCATTCTGGACAAAAATGTTATAGAAACCTTGAAATCTTTCTGTTGCTGTCCAGAATTAAGCTAGCAGTTGTAGAAGATAAAGCGTATTTCCTCACAGCCACACGTTCCTATTTATGTAAGCTAATCATCTGACAAATGCAAAAACTCTTAAAGAAATACCCGAACCACAAAAATCACAGAAAAAAACCTGACATCTTATTCATCAGCTTTGCTGATTGGCCACATATCTACTCAGATCCTCCAGAGCAGACTCACATTTGAATTGTCTGCCCTCTTCCTGCCTCCCCATCCTTCCTTCCCAGCAAACCGCCCTCACTCGGGATATGCAGTTTAGGATATTCCATGCAGAATTTTATTTTATTTAAAGAGGAATGCGTGGCAAAGGGATTGATGGAAACTTCCCCTCCCATGATTTATTTTAACATGTCCAGCCGATAACTTTATTTGGCGCCCTGAGAAGCTGTAGATACGCACACAAAATCCCTACTCATCCCCCCAGACAAAAGATGTTCCACTACTCCCATCGTCCTTGATGTTCTTCTCTGCTGTTTTTAGTTCTATTGTTTCTTTTGGAGTTTAGAAGAGAACCACACATGGTATTCAAAATACAAGCAGGCAGCATGTGCTCCAGGTGCTGCACTTTTCATTTGCTCATGCTCTTTCAGGGCTGCTTTATTAATTGCTTGCTTGATATTGAGAGACGCATTATCAGCGCCATGATCCCAGGGAAACAATAAAACTCCTGACAAAAGCAGACAGACACCTACCAAAGTCTGATGTTCATGACAAGGATTAGCTCTCAAATAAACCAAAAATGACTGCTAATCACCATACCCTAGCCAGACAAGATGTAAGTTGCAAAGTCTATGTCATAGATGGACAGCCAACGATTTACAGCTAATAAAACCAAGTTTTATGCACTTTCTTGCCAGAAAGAGGAAAGAAAAAGATCATTGTTACTGCTTGTCCTGTGGGTCCAGCAAGCCCTGAAATCTACAAATCAAGGCCCAGCTTCACACGAAATAGTATTTTGGCAGCAGCGATTCCTCTAACTTGAGTAACAGCAAACACGTCATAGGATGAGGGCTGATGTATATGTGATAGGAAAAACGTTTCTTCCCATTGCTCAAGTGAATTTCTTAACAAAAAGTGACAATTGAAGAGAAAGAATGACAACAGCCGCTAGCAAAAACTGCAGTTAGACCGATTCATACTAATGAACCATAGTTTAGAGGCAGACAGTTGAAAAATTGCAAACAGCTGTCAAACGGGAGACTGTCACCAACCTGTGTTTTGTTTTGAACTCGATGAGCCACCTTGTTCTACCTTTGCTTTCTTCTTTTTTGAAGAGGAGGAGTCAGAAGATGGCGCTGGACGTTTTTCTACTGCTGGTGTGGAGAGGGCACGCTTTTTGAATAGCTCTCGCTCTCTCAATAAACTTGGATCCATAATTCTGTGAGGAAAAGCAGGAGGGAAAAGGCATGAAAGAGGTATTTGAAAGTAAAACTATCTGTTTATGAAGTTGTTTGTATCCTGCTCTTCCTGTGCACGGACTTTAAGAAACTGAGATGTCTGGGGATTTACAGTGTCAGAACACAACCTTAACCCCCAAGGCAGGACGCGATGACAGAGGATACGATTTCTGAAACAGATTTCGTAGATTCTGAACTCAAGATTCACACTGATGCGGAGGGCGAGGCCGCTGGCTACACGCCGAGACCCTCCGCCCGCCTCAAAGGCGCTCCATCTCAACGGGGAACTTTAAAGTCACCGACAGGATGTGGGGACACTTCGGCGGCGAGGCCCGGGAGCGACCCCGCTGCCCGCCTAACCGGCCCTGGCGGCGGAGAGGCCGCTTCTCCGTCCCTCCCAAGACCGGACCGCTCCCTCCCCGGCGCCAATGCGACACCGGGGGGGGCGCTGAAGCATAACCGCCGGCCCCCATGTCTCCCCCGCCGCCCCTGAGGGCGGCCCCCCCTACCCCTACTCCCACCCCGCCGACCCCGCGCGCTCCCTCACCCGCGAGGCGCAGGCCTACCACCGCCGCCTATTGGGCCATGCCGCCTTCCCGGCAGGCCCCGCGGCCCCTGTCGCCCTCACGCTCCGCCCAGGAAGTGGGGCGGCCGTTGCCATGGCGACAGGCTGCAGGCCGCACAGAGACGGGGCGATTTGTTTGGTTATTTATTTATTTTTAATAGTTAACAGGTTTCACACAGTGAAAAACATAAACGTGCTGTCAGATCCGAGCCTCTCTCCCCTCAATGAAGGGGGGCGTGAGAAGAGCAAGCAACAGCAGGGAAGGTGTACTCTATACATAAAATGTTCTTTATACAATGTAGAGAAATCCAAACAAGAGTTGTTTGCTATGTTTAACTAAAAATTCCTTTTCTGGTCTCTGATTTGGATTTCTTCATGTGGGTTGGAGGTAGAACGGGCACAGCTGAGGTTCCAAACCATTCTGGCACCTTCCTCTTACAAGGCGGATGCGAGCTCTGGAAGAAAATAAATGTCTCTCTTAAGCACACCAACTTCTTCAAGGGAGTGGAGTGATAGGACAAGGGGCAACAGTTTTAAATTGAAGAGGGTGATCAGGAAGAAATTCTTGACTGTGAGGGTGGTGAGACAACTGGAATGGGTTGCCCAGAGAAGCAGTGGATGTCCCATTCCTGGAGGTGTTTGAGGCCAGGGTGGATGGAGCTTTGAGGGACCTGGTCCCGTGGGAGATGTCCCTGACAGGGGAGTTAGACTACATTATTGTATGATTCTATGAACATGACTGCTGGCAAGCTGCCCTTGTGAAACACATCAGGAGGACCCATCTACAGCCAGGAGAGAGGTTGCCCCAGAACCTGCACCAAGAGCTGTATGCACACCACCAGGACTCCCAGCCCAAGCTTGGATGAAGCAGGAAGGGTGCAGAAACCATTACAGTGATTGCACATTGTTGTGGCACAGGAACAAAGTGGTTTTACATGGACCTGACATCCTGGAAGACCTCTGAAGCTATCAGAAGCAATCAAAAAGATAACTGAATCACTGAACAAGTTATAATAAGATAGTTGCTGCACTGTGCTTACCTAACCCTGACTAAAGCATAAGTAGTGATTTTTCTAGATCATGTTTTGCTTATCCAGCTGCAAACTGAAGGGGGCTATACAGCAAGTAAAGCTTGTTAAAGCCACATAGGTTCCCTTTAGGAAAAAGCCCTATGTCTATGTTCATACAACTTGTGTTTATATGAACACCAGTGCAAAAAATCCTTCATGATATCAGCAGAGAATCTCACACAACCCTATACCTGAAAGGGGAAAGAGAGACAACTGTTCTCTTATAGCACTGGAAGCATCTGCCACTAGATGGCTAACAAGATGTGCTGGGGAAAAAAAATGTAGCAGACTGATACTGCAAGAGAGGTATATTCAGGCATAGCAAGGGCCATAAAAGCAGCATGGTGTCACTATATCAAGGATACCAAGCAGTGAAGTTGTCTGGCAACCCAGGCCACCAAGGTTTTAAGTACAGTGAAAGACCCAGATTGAAGCTGGGATTTTGGTTTGGTAAAGATCAACACCCAGGTCTGGGCTCCATTCCTGGCACAGAGCTACGGGCAGTCTCACCTTCAGCTGCGAGTCAGCAAACAACTCCTCCTCATCGGGATTGAGGGCAGGCTGATTCCAGGAGGCCAGTGTGATGGGCTTCAGGCGGTCTACTGTCCCTCTGCCACCTGGCTGGCTCTCATCCACGCTCTGCCCAGCCTTTCCATATGACAGTAAGGAAGTGGGATATTAAATACAGCACAGCATTAAAGCTTAAGTCTGTACAAAGCAGGTTCAGTGCAAAGGCTGTGTTTTGGAGGGGTTATTTTTGGAAGTAAATGAGACTAATCACAGAGTTCAAACATCCTCTGCTCAGTGACAGCACTAGCTATTTCTTATCAATTTCACCACAATAAAGTTTGAGCAGGTGATGTGCATCTATTTCAAACACAAGGGAACTGGAACTTGTACTTGGGTGTTTTGTGTTGGGTTTTTGTAGTGGAGAAGCACATTTCCTCTACCCCATGGCTGTAAGAACTTAATACTTGCTTCTGACTCACATGTGCTGTGTTTCCAAATGTTTTTTTTTGGAGCAAAGTTGTCAGTTAAAAATGGCAGGGCAGATACAGAAGTATTGACTTCTAATTTCCACATAATGTCTGCTGGTCACAGGTTGGAACAGCCAAACTGAGCTTTTTGGATCAACTACACATCTCTGTGTTACTGAAAGCATTGCTAATGGCAAGTCTACCACAAGCTTTATTACAGGAAAAACATCTGTTTACCGAAGCCAAAGGCACCACTTGCAGATGGGTTTTCTCCGCTCCTTCCTTCGATGTCAGATTGATCAAATTACCCTGTAAAAGCAGCAGTAATGTAAGGTTGTTAAAATCCAGTAACATCGATTTGCAAATTTAAAAGCTGTTTGCTACAGGGAATTATTAGAACCAGGATATCTTCTGAAGAAGTAAATGAAGATTATTTGGATTAGCAGTCTACTCATTTGTGTAATATTAATTTATTTCTAATAGCATGTCATTCCTGTTATTAGCTCCAGCAGCTAACAGTAGCAGAAAAAAAAGTGTAATTAGAGCTCATGCAATTGGACTGCCAGGAGGTCAACTTCAGGAAAAAGAAGATTCAGACATAAATACTGTAGAAAAAAAACAGCACTGAGGGATGCAAGTGGCAATCGATTTGGCAAAATGGCAAGGTCTGAAAAACTGTTTGAGCAATCAACCCTGAACTTTGTATGGAACAAACATGAAATCCTAGCACAGGCAGCAGAAGGATTTCAAGGATGGAATTCCTTGTTACCAGTCCCACCAGGAGCCACTCAGTGCAGGGTGGCCTTGTACAAGGTGCTGAACTGGGACTTTATTGACACAGAGAGGCCTGCTGAAGGCTCAGAAGACTAGCCTGGCCTCTCTCGAGCAGCAACAAAGAGCTCCTTGTTTCCTGAGATTTCTTCCCAATGAGTCAGACTTATGGCATGATACTTATCTTGTTATCATGGCTACACCCATTAGTTTGAAGAAACAGAGGAACCCATAAAGTCTATGAGAAATTTCTGGCAGGCATTGCCTCTGGCTTTCTCATGCTCTAAGCTTTTCTGCCATCTTAGAGCTTTCACACAGTGAGAGAATCAGATTGGTGACAAGGTACCAATGCACAGAAGCAAGGCAAGGGCAGAACGTGGATTTTGTGGCTATGAAGGATCCAGCTTACCAGAACTTTTCATATTGGGGAGAACTTGCAATTTCACCTTTTTCCTCCACTGTCCCAGCTACTGTAAATCTGGTATTTACAGGGGACCTTTTATATCCACATCCCTAAAGGGCTGGACAACAGCAGAAAGTGTTCATCCCTGCCGAGGCCTCTATTAAGCTGCAGTTGTGATGGTCTACAGTGGTGGACCATCATGTACCTGATCTTCCTAGGCTGCATGTCCAGGATTTACTGTGGCAGAGATGAGCTGATGGTCCCACATGGGAACAGATCAACTCAGGTGACCTGTTTAAGAGAGCACAGCTGGCTCCACAGGGGCAGCCTTCCTCCTAGGTCAATACTTTGGAAGGGGAACCCTCTGAGCACTGGACTGAGAAGAGAAGGAGGCAGTTCTACTCAAAGCTGATGGAAAGATGGATTGTGAAGATGAGGCACTAAGCACTACTGGAAATTGCAGCAACATAATTGTGGGAGTGGCTTTCAGTCCACTCCCACAAAAGAGGAAACATTCTTTTGACAAAACTGGTTTTATACCTTTTTACTAACCTTTGTTTTATTCCACAAGGCATCTTTCCTGCTTGCTTGATCAGCTTCTTTTTCCTGATGCCCTTCTGACCACACCAACATCCTTTTGACACTTGACCCATCCTGAGACTTATTTCTATCTTCTTTCTCCAATAATGCAATAGTCATCTTGATGAGATACATTTCAATATTTGCAGGAACAAGTTTTCTGATTGCTTGAATTTTGGTGGTGTCTTAGACAAAAATATAAATACATTTCTTTTAATCCTCTTGCCCCTCATTCAGTTTTCATATATAGTAAAACACGTCATCTATTCCTCATTAAAGACAAGACTTAAAGAATAAAACATCATAATGGTTTGACTCATAAGAAAGCAGATCAGGAACTCACAGGATAAATCCACGCCTCATTCATGCTCACACAAACCTACTGTCCTCAAATTTAGTCTAAAACATCAGAATCACTTGCCTCTAATTTGCATGTCCTATCAACCATTTTCTCTTGAAATGAAGGCTATATTAAGTCAGGCTGAAAACCCTTCCTGAATTCTTGAATATACTACCATGCCAGTTTTTATGTTCAACACAAGCTGACAATGCACAATGGCAGCCCAGAAAGCCAACTGCATCCTGGACTGCATCAAAAGAAGCATGACCAGCAGGTCCAGGAAGGTGATTCCACCCCTTTATTCTGCTCTGAGACCCACCTGGAGTACTGTGTCCAGCTCTGGGACCCCCAACATGAGAAGGGCACAGGCCTGTTAACTGGGTACAGTGGAGGCCATAAACATGATCAGAGTGCTGGAGCACCTCTGCTACGATCACAGGCTGAGGGATTTGGTGGTGTTCAGCCTGGAGAAAAGAAGAGGCCTTCTAGTATCTAAAGGGGACCTACAGGAAAAATGGGGAGGGACTCTTTACCAGGGAGTAGAGTGATAGGATGAGGGCTAGTGGTTTTAAACTGAACAAGGAGATATTTAGATTAGATATCAGAGGAAGAATTCTTGACTGTGAGGGTGGTGAGACAATGGTACAGGTTGCCCAGAGAAGCTGTCGATGCCCCTTCCCTGGAGGTGTTCAAGGCTAGGCTGGATGGAGCTTTGAGTGGCCTGGTCTGGTGGGAAGTGGGGTTGGAACTTGATCTTTAAAGGTCCCCTCCAACCTGAACCATTCTATGATTCTTCATTCCAGCGTGGCACTAAATTTAAGACATACAGGTTGAACCTGTATGAATGAACCTGAATGCTGAAAAGATGCATTAACCTTCAACAGGAGAAGAGCAAGAAAGCTGTCAAGTGAGCAAACTCTGCCAACTTAAGAAACTGAACTACTAAGGCAAGACTGAACTTTCAGTCACTCAATGTCTGAAAACCAGTGTTTTTGTCAGAGCCACAAGTCAGTAAACAGCTGTCTTAAGCCTCTGAACTAGCCCATGGCAATGGATGACAGTGTTAAGAGCAAGAACTACTTTTCCTGCACTTCTCAGGCTCCTCAAACTTCTCGCAGAGAAGTTTGAGCACTGGATAAATTCTACAGCTTTTATTCAGCTTATTTTGTGTAGATGCCAGTAATTAGATGCCAGATAACAAGACTTTGTCAGGCTAATGATGTTTCCAAAAACAGTTGAGTAAATATAGATTTAAGAATGTTACATGAGTCTTTTCAACAGCCATACAATGGAGTGAAAGGATTTGGAGAGGGCTACCCTCTTTTGCTTTTTTATGAATTGCAATTGCCTTATTTTACAAGGTAACCTTGAAAGGAAAGCAACGACCCTGGGATTGCCATGCTCTGCCTTGCCACAGGCCTTCCAGAAATGATGGATTCCACCTAAAGCAGCAGTTTTTCATTCCCTTTATCTGTATGCCACTGTCATGAGAAGCTTCAGATAAAGGGCTGTGATACTCACCTGAGTCAATAGGAGGATTACGGATAACATCAGAAATGATCTGTTGAACTTCATGAGTCAAACCTGCTCGTTCCAGGTTGACAGGGTAGCCATATTTCATTGCCTGGACCAGGTGAGAGCCAATCTCAGAAAGAGGCAGAGATCTGCTCTCACTTATAGTCCTCTAGGGAAACAAAGGCAGAAGAAATTGAGATGGCAGAAGTGTCTGAAATATAACTGAAAGCTCAAAACACGGCAACTTCTCATTCCCAAAAAGCAGTCAGAGGATACTGGCACACAGCAGTGCAAAGCTCCCCAAAACATTTTGTTACTCCTAATATTTATCCCATTTCTTTTCCAGCTTGTAAACAGCATCTTTCTCTGAGGCTCCTAATTCTCAGTTAGAGTGCAACGAAGAGAGGTTCTCCACAGGAAGGGTGCCATGTGTCCACCTCAAAGGTTCACTACAGTCTGCTTAGAGCTCACAGCCCTTGTGCCACAACACAGTGACTACCAGCCTCTTTCCACCCTGTTTCTGCCACAAGGGAAGCAGATGCTCTCACCTCACAGTTATGTCAGAGCATCAAACCAGCTCCTACTTCATGAGACTTCAGTGCCAAAGCTTCAGATGTCTCCTACTAAGTAGCTGTGATGCACTTGTTATTCGTCTGTTAGATGAACTCTTCTCTTAAAACTGAAGAAAAACATCTCAAGCTTTATCTACGTGAACTTGTATTTTTCAATGAGAGATTTCAAACTGGTTACTTGTCTTCCTTGAAAGAACAGGTTTCAAGCTTCTACCTACTTCTCCCCAGACAATACACACACTGGGCATAGAACCATCAGGACTAGTGGATACAGAGCACCAAGTTACTCAATAATTATACAAATGTTTGCTGTTAATGAGTCCTTAAGTCCTTAAAAGTGTAGCATATGATAAGGTTTATCAAAGCAACTTCAGTTTTCTACTGCAATAAATAGCAATAAATAAAACTATGTTAAAGTGGGTCAGGAGGCCCATCTTCACAGGACACATGGTGTGATGCCAGCTTACCAACATGCCCTGTAACACTTAGAAGTGTTACACACATCTAAGCACAGCTTAAACATAACAGGTAACTTGTCCTCAACTTTTGTTCATAACTGGAAACACAGTTTTCCAAAATCTGAGCTAGAAACCCATGATAATACTTATCACTTAGACTTTAGTTTTACATTGAATCTTCCCATGAACCTTGTTTTTTGACACACGAGTCTTATGTATGGATATGGCATTGGGAAAAGAACAGGGATTTGCTACCTAAACCAAGAACAGAGTTCATGAAATTTATCTCAATGGTTATTAACCTTAAAAACACACCCATGGTTGGTGTCCTTTCCATCAAGCTATTGGATCAGGAAGTTTTTCCTATATGCCTTTACTACTGTAGGGCATGAAGGAAAAGAGAGGAGAAAAATATAGGAACAGGCAGAACTAACACCCTCAATAGAAAAATCTTGTTGTGTAACTGTACTGAAACCAAGGGCCAGTGAAGCAACAGCAATAATTCTGCCCGATGCCCTCCCCAAGTAGGGAGCTGTACCTGAACTCACTGTATTCCACCTTGCAGCGAGCCCAGCTTTTCATACTTGGACTAGTCCACAGAGATATGTTAAATGAGCTGCCATTTGCCAGGAAAGGTACTCCTCCAGTGTTTTAAAGCAACCCAGCCCTGGGCAGGGGATTTAAGAGAACCTACAAATTCCCCTCCTCTAGACAAAGTATGCCCCACATTATTTTTCAAAAAGAAGGAATCTCCAGAGGGAAGAGCTTACCACTGAGAGATTTTTCTCTTGGAACAGGACATATGTGACATGCTCTGAGGGAGAGAGGGCTCTAGTATGCTTCTGGGGAGATGCTTCCTTCTGATCTTTGGATCCAGATGTGTGGAACATGTCAGTCTAAGTGAGATAAAGAAGATTTTGAACAATTATATCCCAGTGACAACTAACGGGTCACCCTCCCATTATCTGAAAGAGTAACAAAAATGGAGTCATTCATTTCTATGGTAGTTGGTTTTGATGCCAAGTCCACATTCCATAAAAAAAAAAAACCAAAGCAAAAGAGTCCAGGTGGTTACTCACGTACTCACATCTTAATAAAACAAGCACTGGATTGTCCAAGGGACTTGCAAAAAAATCCAACCAGAGAAACAGTGTCCATGTCAACCCAACTTCTTAGGTATTGCTCATTACATGTAGAGCTATTCCATCAGAACAAACTCTTGTATTCAGTCTGCTGCTTAGTATGGGAAACTCTTCCATTTGTTTTAATCTTTTGACCAAGACAGATTTCTTGGAAAAACCCCAGAAAACACAAACCAGGAATGCTTTTGGTTGCCATTCCTAAATCATGATAGCTTTCTATAAAGCAGAAAGACAGCTTCAGTCTTCTCAAGCATTATAGAGAAGTACTAATGCTGCTCTACCTGCTTTCTAGACAAGATAAATGCCTTTAACTGTAGATTAACACAGAACATAGAAATTTAGATCCCTGAAATAAAACTGCTTCATAGTTACTCCAACTCCCTGCTCCATGGCTTCTCACTAATGGTGTCTCTCACCATAGCCACTGATGAGGAACCTCTCTACAGAGTGTTTCAGACAGAAGAAAATCAACTGTGAAAAGAAAACCAACAGGAATATTTCCAACAGCAGGAAATCTAAGCTCTTCTGCCAGTCTTATAAGGAGAAACTTAAAGGAAGCAAAGCCCTGCTCTCCAAGTATGAGTCAATCAATCATGGAGAAGGTCCATTTACTATACCTTTGGCCTCCAGCCCCAACTCACAATAACCAGCTGCAAGCTTCCAGTAATATGGCACCTATTGGACACTCAGCCTGGACAGATGGGTGCCCTTTATAAGGACGTCCTGGACTTCTTAGATAACCATACTAATCTGGAACATCAGCCAGGTGCCAACGCCATCGCCAAGAAGCACACTTAGATTTGGGAGGCCAATCTGTATGCCAGATTAGCAAGTTTCACTGCCATGCTTGGATGGAGTAGCTGTGATAAGGACAAACTCTGAAGGAGAGATCTGACCTCTGCAGACCAAGTTATGCTTTAATGCTCTTTCAAAGTAGTAGGGATTTTAGTAATCATACCTGCAGACTGTGTATTTGGCAGAAGTCCTTAATTTCAGCCAGTAGAGGGATCAACAGGGTGGATTTTGCCTCAGATACACCATCAATTCTCTTCACATTCTCGACATTTGTGGGCCTGGTTTAGGATGAATAATAAAAGACATGAAAGTATCCTGTGCCAATGCTGTGAAACATCGAGTGTCTGCGAATGACATTTCACATGTGCTTGGACTACAGATCTATTAGTCAAAACTTCATGTTACTGTACCCTCATCAACAACACAAATGAAGTTCACTGTTTTACACCTCTGAATCATGAAACTTTACCTCAGCTTTAAAACCTTAAAGTTTGCTGCTTAATACTTTGGAAGATGAGGTATATATCCAATTTTGTTTGCTTTTACCTCCCAAAAGCACATAAGCCCAGAGCTCTTACTTTTGGAATGTGTATGATATTATTCCATGGAACACTGTCCAATGCCTTTTAGTAGCTGGGGAAGGCACTTCAGAAGCATTCCCAACTGAGCTGTCCAATAATACCCTCTCATACAATGACAGGGGAAAAAAAAAATATTTTTTCTCCCCTCCTTTCAGTATTTGAGAGCAACACTAAATTGTGCTTATTCTTTTACAGTACAGAGCTACCCATGCAAGGTAAAGGACAGTTCCTGACCCGTAGCTGACCCTTGGCAGGATAAGGGCATACCAAAATGATTAAAGCACATTGGAGAGAAGCAGATAGACACGCAAGGTAATTAGTAGAAAACATACTTCCTCATCTGACTGGTCAGTCTAACAGGAGGTTTGGATACAAAGATGGGCAAAGTTATCTGGATTGTTTGTTTGTTTTTTTTTTTAACTAATAACTAGAATGAAAAAGCAAGTCTGGTGTCAATATTTGTTTAACTTAAACCAGCCAGTGGTCTACGAGGTTATTAGAGCAAATTAAGATTCTCAGGAAAAGAGCTGCTCCACTACCAACAAGGCATACTCTCCCAACAAACGCAGAGAGGGGATCTGTGACTTGGCTTGCAGCCTTTTCAGTTTATACAACATGTGTGCATGCTGGCTTTACCTTATTCGTGCCATCTCCACCAGGATCTTATTGGTTGCCAAGACAGCTGGAGGAATTACCTTCTCATTAGCTACCTTCTGTCTAGCAGTCAGCAACTTGCCATACAGAGCAGTCTGTGAAGGAGAGAGCCAAATTCTTATGAAGCAGCTGTAGATCACTCATATAGGTATAATTAATGAGAGGAAAAGTTCTAACCTCACTCATCTTTCCACTAACAGATGAGAAACCAGTAATTATTAACCCATCTTGACATATTAAAAAGATGTTAAAAAAATATATTAAGAGCTGCCTAAGTCACCTGATCCAATACAGAAGGACTGTGGTCTACAATTCACAGATACCCTCCCTCTTCAAAAAAACCCAAACCCCTTACCTCTAATTCTTTTTCTCGGGATGAAACAGCAGATTCTGGGGGCTTCAAAGGAGAAGATTTTACTGGCGAGTGCTCCACAACACTAACCAAAAAAAGAGTAGGCAAAACAAGCCCTGTATTAGATCAGTTTATTCAGGAACTTTGCACAGGGCTGTGGGAGAACAGCAGCCCAATTTATTTCACCTGCTCTGACAGCACCATCGGTCAGAGCCCCGAGTGCTAGCACCGCACTCAGACACAACTTGTGCTGGTTGGGGCAGAATCAACAGTATCCCTAAAGTAAAGAATTCCTCTGTGTCTGTTTCCGTGGCTTAAAAATAGCCTCTTACTGTACAAAGCTCAAGCAGATGAAATTGCAGTTTTGTGGAAAACAAAACAAACTAACAATCCCACCAATATTCCCATCTACAGCTGGATTCCCATATTGTTAACCAAAGGATCTTCCATTTCATGCCGCTATTCTAATGGCACACCACAAGAAACACCTTACATTTTTCTTACATTTTTCACCAAGGCTGGTAACATTAATCCCGGCCAGAAAGAGCTAATAACTTCAAAGGAATCAGTGACAAGGACACAGCTGCTGTGCTGTAAGCAGAATGAGGTGATGTTACCACTATGCACGTCTGCCTACTGATCAGTGCCAAAGCTACCAGCCTATCTGTGGGCTCACATAATTAGGGACATTTACCCTTAATTAGACTGCTATGATTATACTGCAGTATCTGTTAGCAGACAAGCTGGAGCAAGAGTGTCCTTTCCTGGTAAAGTATGAAATAACACTTGTTAGGGAGTGTAGCTGTCCCTAAACTGATTTTTCTTCACAGGGCTACAGCAGCAATTTATTCAGCCCAAGTGACATATCCTATTTTCCTGTCATCTGCCAGCAACAGACTACTTGCCTGAAGGAGGAAACAAAACTGCTCAGAAATGTACGGTAGGGTTAATCTGAAGCACCACACAAGCCAGGGAAACAAATTACTTTGCCTGCTTTTTGCAAACGCTTGTATTATTTCTTTTGACCTCAGGGAGCCTTAATCCTTGATCTTAGTCTTCTCCAGAGCAGTGTAGAAAGGCAGAAACCTACATGCTCACTTACAGCCCCTGAACAAGTTCAGATCTGCCAGCTTTACGAGGAAGTCAAAACTGTCACTTCCTCAAATTATATTTGCAAACTGTTTGAAAAAAACAAAACAACCCTGTTCTTCATTTCTTATTTTAAATCAGCAGAAGTTAAAAACCATTTTCCTTTCAACCACCACATCGAAGGCAGGTTAAATAAGCTGTGGGCCCAGTAGAAGTACCCAATATAAATCTGCTATCACTCCATTTTTATCAACATTTGCTGGTTTTCTTGCTTGGATTTGAAGTAATACCAGTGAGAAAAAACATCAGTTTTATTAACCAGCAGTTAATAAAGCTTGCTTTGCCTTCAGGCATATACTTCTCAAATTCAGCAGAGCCTGTTAAGTGTTGTAATAGTTCAACATTTTGAAATATAGTGTACAGCAAGTTTTAAGCACGTGTTTGTCTTTTTTTTTTTTACTGTCACTTCATACAGCAGAACACTGGTTTTAAGAATCATCCTACAAGCAGCATCCTGATTAACACAAAAATCACAATTAGATAATTGTTTGAATTTAGGATACTGTACCTCTTAAGCATGTTACTGCTTCCCGGAAGAGTTTTACCTTTTCTCTCATTTGAAAACATATCATACAGAGACATCTATAAAAAAAATATAAGAGAGACAAATGCTAATTTGCCAGGTTTTCCACTGTTAGCAGCAAAATATTTGTGACACCATGATACACTTGCAAGACCTTTTTAAAAACCACCAAGGGTGGACCAGAGAGCACAGGAGGAGCTGTACTCCTACAGACCTACCTGCTTGCCTGGGGACTGTGCTGCTCCTTTCATGTCTGGGGAGCGCTGCGTTGAGAGCACAGGTGAAGGTCTACTGCTGTAATAAAATTAATTATATCTTAATCAAATCAGACCACTTAATTTGCGTAGTGACACTGACATTAAAAAAACATTAACTGCTAAGCAAACTGATTTGAACTTGGTATAGGGATATCTTGGCAGATCAAGAGTTCTTATTGGGGTTTTCTTAGGGTTTTTTTTTAATTATTTAAATTAATTTAAATTTTAAAATTTAAATTAAAATAAATTTAAATTAATTAAATTTTTATTTAAATTATTTTTAAATTTTAAATTATTAAATTATTTAATTTAAATTAATTTAAATTATAAATTTTTTAAATTGTTTTTTAAATTATTAATTTTTTTTAAATTATATCTTGGCAGATCAAGAGTTCTTATTGGGGTTTTCTTAGATTTTTTAAAAAAATTATTAGAATCACCATTATTTCTGAAAAAAACCAAAACAAAACACTACCACTGAGGACCTCAAAGCTCTTAATACTAAAACTTTAACAAGGAGCAAGAATCTTGTCTTGCAGAAGCAGCAAAGACTTTGGTGACAAAAATGGAATTTTTGTGACAACACTGGAAAGATTCAATTTTAAAGATCCCATTAGTGGAAAAAGTAAATGAGTAGCAACTTTCTGGTTTGCACTCGGCAAACAGCTTTTGCTGTTGCTTACTGTTTAATAATAAGCTGTTTCTTTGTCACCTGGAAACAGTAGCCAAAAGAATCACAACAGTAGGATATCAGAAAGCAAAATAAAATTGTTGCTTTGTCATTACCCGATTTACTTACTTTTTAGCAGCACTAAGACAATCTAGACACCAGAACAGTGTCCTAAGGCCAGCACTGATGAGCTTTGTTCTAATACTGTTTTGGTCACAGCAAAGCCTCTGCAACCTCCAGTTCATTACCTTTCACTACAAAAAGGCTGGTCAGAATGACTGTTTGTGAAGACCAACACAACACTGTTTATTAAATATAACCAGAAGCAAAAGACTACAAGCAAAACTCCACACATTAGTGGAAGCATATTATATGAATAATACCTGATTAGCACTGAAAAAAAAAACCCACCTTTGCAGACATCACCACCAAGACTTGAAACAGTTAAAATTTCACAAAAAGAAATACACGAAGACAGACAAACTACTACACATTCATGTGTCAAATCAATTCTTGTTAGTATAAAGGCTTTTCTGTTTCATTCTCAGCTTAAATTTAATGGAAAAAGTAGGTCAAGGACATAATTGGGAACACAAACTGTTAGCTGCTGTCTTTCAAGCCTTAACAGTTTTACTCATCACATTGGAAAGAACATAAATCTTGATGGATTTTCCTCTACTGTTTCTTGTTTTTAGCTGATTACTTTTTCCACAAGCACCCATTGCCACAACTGCTTCCAAAAATCACTGACCAGGAAGTGACTTCTCCAAACTGCCTTTTCCCACTAATCCTCCCAGTTACAGGCCTGTCTGATTGGCTGCGTGGAAGACCTCAGCGATGAGGCACCCTTAGATCTAAGCTGCAACTCATGAAATCTCAGGAGCACCTGACAACGTGTCACCTTTCACACCAGCAGTCAGTAGGAGTGCCTGGATAAACACCTCTGACTTCTTTTTATTATGATACTGCCTAAAGGAAAGCTTTGGCTAGAAAAATCAAGTGCAGAAGTCTCCTGTCCAACCTAGCCATCTCCAGAAGCTAATGATATGATGTTAAAATAATAAAAAGCCTCAAGACAACACAAGCATTACCTCCTAGGACGTCTCTGCAGATTAAGGTCTTCATTGGACTGTAACAGAAGACTTTGATTTGAAGCAGATGCAGCCTTTACCAGCCAATTTCTACCCTGTAAGAAATAAACCACATGGCTTAGCTAGAGATTGTTCTGTGAAGCCTTTGATGCGTTGTTTCACACCAAAACGTACCTTTTGGGTAAGTATGCATGTGGTTACAAACTTGTTATGCCCAGAGGCTTCTTTGAGGAACCCTTCCATTATCAACTGTTGGCAGAGTGACTTCCACCAGTTCTCTGGCCAGTCTTTTCCACTACCAAAGAGAGGGTGTCTTCGGTATCTGTCTGGCAAACGTTGAGTACTCTGAAATTATTAAAAGAATTGATCAGGCTTCTCCGGTCCTTATGGAAGTTTCCAGTATAACCAGTAAATCAAAAACCTGAGATGGAAGGAGAGTGCCCTCAAGAATGTTTCTCCACAGAACTTTACAGAAAAGTCAAACCAAAGTTATTTAAGTTTACATAATACCCATTACAATAAGCACACCGACAGCAGCTCAATGATGAGGGCAGAGGACACACCTATTGCCTCTATCATGACTCCTGAAGAGCAGTTTCACCTCTGCTAACCTAATCCACTCCCGAGTTTTCTGCCAAGGCCATGATAAGGTCATGACTTCCTTTTCTAGTAAGACCCCAGACAAACCTTCACTTAGATCACAGAAGTGTTAAAACATCTCCCTTTGTATATGGAGGAGGTTGCAGGAACATCCCAGACATCCACAGCAGCAAAGAACGTCCTCTAGTGCAGTTTGTATTTTACTGATTCAAGTCAATCTTGCATTGCAGGAGTTCAAACAGAAGCAGTTAACCATTCTGTTTTTAATTAAAAAGAGCCTACATAAGTGAAAAAAAAATTTACAAGTCCCATTTAAATTGCAGGACAGGGGTACAAAGCCAGAAGCAAGCTCACTACAGATGTCTGCTCCACTCCTTCTCCTCTAGCCTTTACTGCAAAGTGGGCTGCGTGTGTTTTTTGTTTTAAAAAGTTGCTGATTTACTCATCTCTAATCCATGGTTCAGACTCTAAAAAAGCTGATTAGCTTCTGATGGGTTATCACCCACACCCCTCCCAACTTAGGGTCCAAATTTGGAAGGGTTTTTAGCCCATTGCCATCAAGAGAAACTCTTGGGATGAGCCTGAAAAGTTGAAAACTTTTCAGAAATTAGAAAGTAACAGCGGATCAAGATTTAGGAGGTAAAAGCATCACAGGCAGAAAGAAGAAGTGTCAATTTATTGCTAGCATATGAAATAAGTGACAAGGCACACTTGAGACCTTGTTATTTGTAGACTTGAGTGCCCCCTCCATTGGGTAAGCTACATGGTTAAACAAGTATTTTTTGTTCTTATATATGTGCATGTATATACACAAATTGTATATCCTCCAGAGATTATATATGTATATCTGTGATGCCAGATAAGGACATCCCATGGGAGGTGGTGGGGGGAAAAAAGCAAAGGGTGTGACTAACAATTATACTCTTGGACAACAGGAGACAGCAAGGTGGAGGCTCACCTCTTGCCACTTACAAAACTAATTGTTAACACAGGTGTTCCAAATTCCTGTTAGTAGTTCTACCAGAACCCTTTCATGCTAGGCACCAACACAGAGCATCTATCTCCAGGAACACAGTTTTCCTTATAAAGGAAAAATACACCAGGCTGACATTGAAGAAAAGAGGAAACCAAGTGAACAAAATCCAGGACAGGCAGTGGCCAGCACACAGTGGCCTGCTGGGCTCTGTACCACCCCGGGGATCACAGCAAGGAGCTATATGGAGAATTTCAGGTGGTTAAGGAGCTGCTGTCTTGCATGTGTAGTGAGAGAAGCATGAGGGAGAAGGGCTTGTTTCACACCTTTGGCAGCAAGGGATGGAAGCTGGAGCAGCCAGCTGCAAGCAGGAGGGACTCGGCTTGTGCCAAGATGGAACCAGGGCACAGGGTCCTGATGGTGAACACAAGCCAGTCACCTATTAGGGAGGCAGAGAGAAAGCTCCATGTCCCATGTCTCCTCTTCTAGAGCACCCTCATTCAACTTTTAACACATATTACTTTTAAGCATGATGACATTCCTAAGCTTTCAGTTATGCCAGTGACTTCAATTACACCAAGGGCCGCACATTTTCAGACCATAGTTTTGACTTGGCAAACAAATTCAGTGGTGGAAATAACTATAAAAGGAACAAGATGCAAAACAGTAAATTCTGTGTCCATGTTTGGGCTCAGTATGATCACTTAAGCTTGGCACAGGATTGACCAACAGGAGATAGCAATTTCAGCTTCGTACAAATTATTTAATACAAGAGGTGCTACTAAAAGCCACCCACAACCAGTCACTGAGACTACTAACAGCAATAAAATAATTGCTGAAACAGCCACAAATTCCCCTGTTCACTGATAAAAGGAGACCTTAAGAGTTGCATATTCTTCTTTGTTCAGCAGGGTTAGTACAATACTTCCATTAATGCAGCTTCAATTCAAAGTTTCCCAGAGAAGCTTGATCACTTCCACGATCTGACTCAACCTTCAAATATTAAGTGAGACATGGTCTCCCTCGTGGTCCACCCAAAGCCTATTGCAAGCCACATTAGCAAAAAAAATACCACTAAAAGAGCATGAATTCTCCATAAACCTATAAGCTTTTAAAGCAACATACCAGTCAGCCTCAGACAGATATAGCACATAAACTTATGGCAATATTATTTCATACATTTTTCTAGAGCATACACTGATGCAACAAATAAACACTTATTTTTTTTTAAAAGTTATGTTAGTACAGAAAAGGGTATTCTTGTAGGCAGTAGAAGATTACTCTGTATTTGCAGGGCAAATTTGACATCTTTACTTCTTCCAGTAGCATCTAATAAATTAACCATCAGGACCACATTGAAATATGAAACAGTATTTCCCCCTAGAGATACTTGTGTGACAGGTATTAACTTTCTTATCAAGAGGAAAAAAGAGGAACATCATTCATCCAGTTTTATCAAGTACTACAGGTGACTTTTCCCCCCCACCCTCAAGTTGTAAGCATAAAAAAAAAATGATTGTTCTTACTCTTGTATTTTACATCTGGTGAAATACTGGCTTAGTAATTAAAAAATCGTTTAAGTTAAGGTATATAGAAGTCATTTATATTCATTCTAGGATCCTACTTCTTGAGCCACTGCTCCAAGCAGAACACAGGCTATCATTTGCTTTATTCAAACAAACTCACAGATTACCAAGTGAAAAATATTTCTATTTCTCACTCTGAAAAAGCTACTCCTTCCAGGCTAATTTAAGTGATGCATCTGCATGGGGAAAATACAAACCACCACCACACAACCAAGCATTTAACTGTCTCTATGAAAACAGACTCACCATACAGAAAACAAAAGCTCAAGCCTTTACTGGAAGAGCTTTAGAATGTTTACCAATACTTGGGCTGGCATTTATGCATTTAACAGATGATTGTCAACTAAGTCAAAACAATCCCCAAAATACAGGACAGCTTCATGCAAGCCAAATAGTGGGTTCTGTTTTTAAGCTGAACTCTTAAGCCACAAAGGACTGAATGTTTTACTATTAAGAAAAAAAAAAAACTAAGATGGGAAAAGCCTGGAGGCAGAAACTGTTTCTTTGCTGTGCATGCAGGAAATAAGGTACACCACACTTTGGAGGTCCACTATACTTATGGCTGTTGCCTGTCAAAACAACAACCTAGTTACTGAGCAGCTTCAGAATGTCTAGACTGTCTCTCTCTGTAGATAGCCAGTTCTGAGAAAGAGGTACTAAATATATATGTGTGTACACATATGTATGTATAAATATGTTAACGTATTATTTGGTGTATCAACAGCAAGGGACACTGTAACAGTTCATCCACTCTCACAACACATACAAGGATTTTTATTATCACTTACAGATCCTCGGAGAAACAGAATGGGAATTCTAGTTCCAAACTTCTCTTCCAGGGCACTCACTGCAGACAGCAGCAGATATGCTTGCTTCCCAAAGTCCTGTAAACCACCTTCCGAGTCACTGGAGACTGCACAACAAGAGGCTCTGAAACACACAAAGAAAAAAGTGTAAACACATACAAAATCAAGTCCCCTCCCCTTCTTTCAAATTTTGTCTATCAAGCAGTAACTAAATGAAATACACACTTCAAGTTACAATATAACCAACTAAATACGTTTAAGCATAAAGAACTGGGACTACGAAAACAGGAGACCAAGCAAAAGTCAAAAATCACTTGTGATTAAGACAGCTGCCCAACCCAACACTATGTTTCTTCACAGTACTTGCTGTGACAGAGCAACACTGTCTCAGCAATCTTCTGAATTTAATATTTCAATATTTGGCATGTTTTAGGCATACAAGACATTTCTTTAATTGCACCGAATAGGAAAAAATAACAGAAAAAAAATCTAAGTAACAGAAAGGAGAAAAAGGAAAGAACAACCCCATTAAAGATTTTCTAAGGTTTGTTAATGCATTTATTTCTGACTGGAAAAACCCATCAAAAAAGTTATTGTCACAATTCACTTCTAAGGAAGAGAAAAAGGATGGTGATCTATTTCAAGTGATTACAGATCTGCAACACAAATTCACTATGGGGCTCTTTAGTGGCACAGCAACTTGACTCCAAAGATTGAAATGAGAGTCTTGCAGATTCTCTTCTTGATTAGTTTTAGTAGAGGCCAAGCAAAGATTTCTTGATCTTTGAGCACACAAGAAACGTAGCCGATTTGATAACATTTTTCCAGAAAGCAACACAGTCTAACACCTTGTCTCTGATCTGGCATCATCATGCTACCAGCAAGAACAAGGAATGCTTTATTGTAAGTTCAGGGAAAGCACACCGAAAGTGCTTCTGCTCATACCTGCATGAGCACAGCCCCCCAGGCTTGCCTTCAGCACATCTAGGAGGTTATCAGCAATGTTAGGAAGAACGTATGTCAGCACACGCTGTCACAGGAGCACAGCTCCCTTATCACTTGGGCAATTTAACCTTAGACACGTGGTACTGCACTCCACTTGTGTTTTCCTTTGGGATTAATTACTTAACAGGATTTAAACTGACAAACAAAAGTGTATTTCACAGTCTAAAAGCATTGCTCTAAAGCCTTTAGGAACTGTGACTCTACTTGGTTTACAGGCCTGAGAGCTTATAAGCTGCTTGCTCAGCTCCTAACCCTGGAGAAGGTTAGAGACAGTTGTTCAAAGATAAACTTCAGACTTAACATCTGCAAAATCAGATGCATGAAAAGCCAATTCTTCTAGATTTTTGCTTTTTAAGTCAGCTTGAGACAACGTAACCTCTTGTATCAGCCTTCAGGGAAGAAAGCTTACCTGGACCTGCAATTGTCACAGCATTCCTCTGTGCCAGTGATGCCAGAGGAAACCTTTCGGAGTTGTTTGTCTTCAAAATGAGACAGGATGAGTCTACCCAAGGGAAATGCAGGGAATTAAATAAAAGACCAAGAATTTACACGTTAAATTTATTGCAGAAAACAGTTGAAATCAGCATCATTAATTCACTGGGGAGCCAATTATTTGGCCTTGATTACTCTAAAGAAAGGGTTTTTTTTTTTCCAAAAGCAAATACAGAAACACTTGATGTGTAAGTATGCTGAAGGCAGTATTTTATGATACTGCTTTTAATAATTAACATGTTTGCATGTTGAGTATAAGATTCCATCTGGTTACAGCCTCCAGTTGTGACCAAGTTGCAATGGTTCCTATCAAAGCTGATATAAAGCATTAAATAGATTCCTTAAATAGTACTCACTTCCTCCTGCAGCTATTTGACACAAGGTACTTCTCTATTTTAGCCAACATCTTCAGTTTGTACAACCGGAACGTTTCATTGCGTATCTCACTCAGAAGATGTCTATCAGTCAGAAGGAAAAAATATGAAGAGCCTTAAATACTGATGACCGTTTCCCTGTCCCACACCAAAAATGAAATCTGTCAGACAACTCTCAAATTCACAAGAAACAGCTAGAAAATAAATATCCTCCTGAAACCAGACCCAAACTGCCTGCATGTTTCTCCATGATCTTGATCCTTATAGGACAGGGCATACTCAGAAGGGTACTTTATAATATTTAGAAGAATATGAATAATCATTCTAAATGGGGCAGGAGTAGCACAGAGCTTCTTCCAACCCCATGACCTACTGTGCCAAAAAGCACAAAGGAAGGTGCAGAGGGCATCGAGAGGGTAATTACTTTCATTCTACAGTTTTCCACACTCTGGCAAGTTCTCACCAATGCCATTGCCAGATTACAAAATATGCTAAGGTATCAGCACTCCTCTTTCAAGAAATTCAGAGGTGGTATGTTAATATCCTTTATAGTAATATCTGGAAGCATCCGACAGAGAAGATAGCACAGGAGTACTTGATGGGTGTATGGACCACTTGCTCTGCCCATACTGAGCTGCCACACGAGCCAAACCTGAGCAACCATCTGCACCACACTTGCTGTGCCACTGGGCACCGAAAACAAGCCAATACTGCAGGTGCTGGGCAGCATGTTAACACAGCTACACCGTTCCAGCTCAAAGTTGAGCAAAGCAAGTTTCTGCCTGCCTGTGAAAAAGAGCAAGGAAGTATATGGTTTAACAGGCCCTGGCAGTCTGCTGGCACAAAAACAATTGATTTTGTTCAGGCACTTCTGTGACCCTATAACAGCTATAGACAAACTTAACAGGAGACTTCTACAACAAGGACTCCCACACCCAGAAGGAAAAAAATATAACATGCATTTCTCCTTTTAGACATGCAGATAGCAGAGAGAGAAAAAAAATTCCACAGCATCAGCAGTCCTAAGGCAGGGATGATGGGTCTAAAAGCAGGTCAGGTGATTTACAAGATAAGTGACCAGGTTTTACCACTGCCTGCTTCATAAAGCACCTTCAGAAAGCAGAACTGCAACGAGGACAAATTCATTAACATTAGTCAACTTGTGGATTATCTTCTAGAATCAGAGTTTACCGAGTACTGCATATATGCAGGAAAGGACTCGGAACCATTCCAACAAATAAATCACATTTTCAACCAAACCCACCCTGGTCCTCTTTCTTTTGGTGTGTTTGGCTACCCGTGTCAAAGCAGTTGTCTTCACTCATTTACCTGTTAAAAGTCAAGTCCGTTGCAGCCCACAAGACGTGACAAGAAGCAGGAAGCCCATCGCGACCAGCCCTCCCAATTTCTTGGTAATAGGATTCCATTTCCTTAGGGGCACCGTAATGAATAACCATCCGGATATCTGCTTTATTGATGCCCATTCCAAATGCCACTGTAGCCACAACACACTACAAAACAGGAGCCACATGCTGAATGCTTTGAAATGAGCATCAGGAGTATGCCTGGATTAATTGTTACAACGTTTTGCTACGGAGTCAAAACTCAATCTAAATTACAATAGCTTTAAACTCACACTCAGCATGCACAATACTTTTAAGTCTGATTTCAGTCAGAGCATAAGCAAGGGATTATAAACATGAGTGATGATGTGTTGTGGCAAATGCCAAGAGTGTTTTTTAGTGGTGTTTCCTCAAACAGAAGCTGTAAAACCTATCGTGAAGAGGAGCACAACAAGTCCCAGGAGAACTCTTTACCTGCTTAAGTGCAGGAGGAAGAAAGCAGCTCACAGAACTCATGATTGTATTGTTTCAGCTACCACTATTTTCCTCAAATGTGAAGGATTTTTAGAAGACTTAAAGGAATTGGAAACATAAGCCAGAAGTCCTATTGCCGTCAGCACAGACTGGCAATGTCTTTGCTCAGAATTGGAGATAGACACAGTAAACGGGAAACACATGCTGATATTACCAAATTCTTTCTTTAACCAGAAACTCCGCAATAATACATAGGACCAAGAGGACCTGATTTCCTACGTACCTGAATTTCATCCCTCATGAAGCGGTGATGGGTCTCTCTCCTTTGTTTGATCCCCATACCAGCATGGTAGGCACTGCAGGCCACACCGAGCTTAATCAGTTCCAACGCAACCTGCTCAGTGGCCTTTCTTGAAGGGCAGTAGACAATAGTGGGGCCTTCAAACTCATATGCAGAACTGCTATAAATAATAGCAACATGTAAAGACACAGAACAGAACCAGCCACCCTTCTGCAAAAAGCCTGACTGAACCTAGTTAAAAAGCCAATGTAGCTTTTCCAGCAGTTCATCTTGGGGATTTAGAAATTGAAACCAATTTTAACTGGTCCATTCATACATAAATTGTATTTTGGAAAAATGGACTTGGAAGTTATTTGGGGCTCTTCAGTTTCACAAAACACAGCAGATTTTGGTCTCTATAGAAGCTGCAGGATAAGGTTCCCAATTTCCTTCAAGTCATCAGGAAATACGCTTTTACAGCTGTCACTTTTGAAAGGTCCACATTTATGTAACAAGGTACAAACGAGCAATGATAAATCAATTTAAAATGTTGTAGAAGCATGCATTGTAGCTTGTGACAACAGCAACAGAACTGGAGTGGGTACACCACTGGGTTTGCTAACAATCTTACCACAGGTTTATAACGGACTCACATTTTTAATGTGATCCTGAAGATCCTTAAGTTAACAACATGCAATCCATCACTCCTTGCCTCAAAAGCTTTTTGTTTTTCAAGTTGTGAGAGGGTGTTGGGCAAAACAAGTTGGGACACAACACACTGACTGGCATGATATCGGCCAACCTAGAGAGTCAGCCAAGGCTCCTCCTCAGCCAGTCAGTTTGAGACTGTTACCAATTCTTAGTAGACACTACCAAAATTTCAAAATACCCAAGTATATCTGAGGGATCAATGAAAACAGCCTTAAATCCTTACCTTCCTTTCCTAATAAGGAACTGCTTCAAATCCCTAAGGATATCTCCACTTTGTCGTCCAACTTCTAAGTACAGGTTAGGTCTGTCAAAACTAGTACACGTGACCTGGGGATTCTTCAGATTCAGACAATTCACTATGTCTTCTCTAATCGATGGACTTGCAGTTGCAGTTAAAGCAACAATGGGAACCTGCAGCGAAAAGTAGAAGAAAAAGTCCAAGAACTAATTTACTTTAACCAAAAAAAAGGTCAAAACTGAAATAGCATGCAAACAGACACTTTAATCTGTTTATTATGACCAATCGGTTCAGCTATTTGAAAAATATAGTTAATATTTGGCTACCTAAAGCTTTGGTCTATACTGTTGCAGATAGCAGACAGGGAGAGAACACCATTGGAATACAGAGTTTTATTCTGAATGTGTGAAATTTTTTTTTTAAATTTTATCTTCAACAAGTCTTCAGTAATTTATGATGTGGTTGGCTAAATTTAGGGAACATAGGACAAAACGTTTATGAGCAGCATGTAAAGTTCAGGTCTCAATATTTGAGCTTATGTGGCAAGTACTTGAGGAATGTCTAGAAATCAGAGATGCTTACTCTTCCAAGCCACTCAGATGGGCAGTTAAAAAAAAAACAAAAATCCCTCAATATTAGACCAGAAGCTTAGGAATGTCATCTTCTACGGCATAAGAATCCAAAGTAATTTTATTTTCAGAAATTTCTGATGGCCCAGGTTCAGATTATCATTAAAACATTTTGATAAAACCACAAAGCTCAAAGCTCAATCACTGACAGGGACTGCATAAACTCCAAAACAGCATGGTAAGTACACCCAAAGAGCAACATCAAAACATCAATATTTCAAACAATCATATAAAATGAGATAGTATCCTCCTCTTACATTGGAAATCAAACATATTAAAGCCTCACCAATGGCAGAGCCTTCTTTAATGAGCCTAAACTTCTAAAGGAGTTTCTGAAGTCATGGCCCCACTCGGAAATGCAATGAGCTTCATCAACAGCTATGAGGGTAATACCTGGTGGGCACAAAACCACAGCATGGGCACATCAACAAGACAAACCAACATGGGAAGTGACAAAATACAGACATCTCGTTCTGCTCAATTTCAAGCTCTCCTGAAGGAACACCAGTAGTCTGCTGAAATGCTTTCTGATGTACCAACTCACCAGGACCATTTTTATAACAGCCTCTTTGGTAAAAAGGCTTAAAAGCATTTACAGACTGCCCCCATCACCATCTCTTCTCCAAGCTCCAGCTCTCCAACAACCCTGACAATGGGTCAAAATCCTGACCTGCCTCTAACAGGACCCTTTCCTACCCCCTGCTTCCTAGAATTTATTAATAATAAATCACAAATGCTTATTATAGAAGTCATTACATTTATTTTCTGGATTGTAAACCAAAGCTTGAGTGTCTCAGATCTGCACCAAAAAGATAAATACAAGTCCAGAGAAATATTAGAGGAGAGGGATAAAAGATGCTCCTAGGAAATAAGTTTACATTTTTTGAATCAGAGAAACCCCTCAAGTACAGATCTCCCATTCTAATCTGCATATTCAAAGCACCCTAGAGTCAGAGGCCAGACATAGTTTCTTGGGACTCAGAAATCCAGATGGCTCCTAGACAGTCCTCCCTGCCAAGAGCACTAGAAACTCAGTACCTTAGAAAAAAAATAATTCTTGGAGTTTATGTACCTTGAATTTACCCTACTATGAGATGGATCAGCAGCAGCAGCATCTTTGACGAAAAGAGAATTTTTAAAACACACTACAGTGTTTCAAAACACAATCTCAATGTTACATTCTGAGAAAGATCAGAGAGATTAGAATACTCAGAAGGCTAAATACTGTTACATACATTTCACTCCCTGTGATTTGAAGAACAATGTTTTAGCACCTGTTCCCAGTAACTTTCACTGAATTTTTAGTGTTGGAAGAGACCATAGAGATCATCTAGTTCAATTCCCCTGCTGAAGCAGGATTTTCTAGAACATGTTAGAGCAGGTCACTCAGGACTGCATCCAGGCAGGTCTTGAAGATCTACAGAGAAGGGGACTCCATGACCTTCCTGGGCAGCCTGTTCCAGGGCTCCCTCACCCTCACTGTGAAGAGGTTTTTTCTCATATTTGAGTGGAACCTCCTGTGTTCCAACTCATGCCCGTTACCCCTCATTCTCTCACTGGCAAACACTGAAGAGTGTCTGGCTCCCTCCTCCTTCAACCCACCCTTTAGAAACTTGTAAACACAGTTAAGGGCTCCCCTCAGCCTTCTCCAGAGTAGAGTCTCAGCTCTCTCTAAGCCTTTACTCATAAGGGAGATGCTCCAATTCGTCAATTGTCTTCACTGGACTCTTTCCAGTAGTTCCCTGTCCCTCTTGAACTGGGGAGCCCAGAACTGGATGCAGTATTCCTGTTGTGGTCTCACCAGTGCTGAGTAGAGGGGGAGAATGACTTCCCTCGACCTACTGGCCACACTCTTCCCTATGCAGCCCAGAATTCCATTGGCCTTCCTGGCAACAGGAGCATACTAATTGCTCATTGTCATTTTGCTGTCTACCAGGACCTCCAGATCTTTCTCTTTGGAGCTTGTCTTCAGCAGGTCCACGCCTAACCTGTATTGGTGCCTGACATTCTTCTTCCCCGGGTGCAGGGCCCTNNCTTCCTTGCCCAGCTCTCCAGCCTGTCCAGGTCTTGCTGAATGGCAGCATGGCCCTAACTTGTCTAGCATTCCTATGCCAAAATCACACTAAAGACACTACTCACATACGATTTCTCATCAGTTACAGGATCTTCCAACAGCATTTATTGGCACTCTGAGCTAACTACTGGTAAGAAACTGGTAAAAAATGTTCAAGCATTAAATGAGTTGAAACACAGTTATGAACTTAAGATGCTTGCCAACTCATCTACAGCCTTATCTCCAACTTACCAATAGTTCGGTCAAGATCCTGAAGTAACTCTAAGTTCCCTGAACAGAACTCTGGAGTCATATATATGACTCTGTATTGACCCCTGAAACATCAAGAAAATACACTGTCACAGAAGGAAAAATCCCAGACAGCTCAACCAAATGAAACAAAACCACCATTGTCTAGAAGATGTAAATGAGAACAAATACAGACTTCTGGACAGGGAACAAGAAAAAGGACACGATGACTGTAGAAAGCATTTCAGATCTGCAGGAATGCAAGGTAGTACACAGCATTACAGGAAAAGAAAAACAGCAGAGATATTTATTAGAACAAGAAGGCCCTGTTGTGATGACTCAGTGACAAACACAGGTCTAACACCCGCATAAAATCCTGTATAAATCACAACAAAGCCAACGAGCCCCATCTCCCCAACAAGAAGGCACAAGAGGGTGGCTATAGCCTCCCCCACACCCAGCCTGGGTGAATGCTAGTGGTATCGCCCAGTGTCAGGTTCCAGGCCTGCCTGGGCCAGAATCTAAAGTTTCAGAGATGTCAGATCAGGGAGATATCCTGCCTCTCAAATACAACTGCATCAGAACCTGCAGTCCCAGAAAGCTTAGCCAAGACTTACGCTTTGATGCATTCCTGAATGTTTTTTGACTGAGCCGAACCAAGCAAGCAAGCCGGAATCTCTGACATCCTGCAGAAATAAAAAGCACAGTCACGAACAGATTTACTCTCAAGGCTTTCTGCCTTAGCTTTCAGCCTATGCTAGCACTTCACAAAGGAAGTTCAAGCTGCAGGGTCAGACTAATTTCTTCCAAGGATCTTTGTGGGAAAAGTCTTTTGAAGAAGCAAGAGCGGCTGGCTATTCCTGACACCCAAATGCTCTTCCAACTTCCCCTCCAGCTGTGCCCCACAACACACACATGCTTGATTAGTGCAATAAGCAATCAGAGAAATAAAGATCTCTTTCCTTGCACAACAGGTAAGTTTACTAAAAACACATCCAAAAGCAGAAAATACATTGTTTGGTTTTCTTAGCTATTATCTTATGCAGTTCACCACATTTGGATATAAGCTGTAGTAGCATGCAATTTTTTTGCCTTGTTTTTCAATCTTTTACAAGCTAGTCGTGCTGCATTTGCCAATTTCCAAATCAGGTGGCTGCTTTTTAATGACAGATTCAATAATTAAGCTCAGCCACTTCATATTCAACCTCTTTCAGGAGCCCACAAACCCCCCCTCCTCTTAATTTGGTTATTTGCTGCATTTTACTACAGTCCTTTGTTTCAATAGCTTCTCCTCTCTCACTCCTCCGTGTTTCAGTCCTTGGCAGAACTGCACGCAGACTAACAGACAAATTACTGCAGTTTGAACTTTGTACTGAACTGTTCAAAGTCGGTCTCCTCAGCCTTCAAAATGAATGACCCACTGCGAAGGCACTGAATAAACCCTTTCCACTCAGGAAAACAATATAGAAGTCAAAGAAGCAGCTGAATACATAGACACCCTGCTGATTAATACTCAGTCTAGAGGCTGGCTATAGAGCCAGCTTAGAATGTTGGGCCATTCATCTGCACACAGTCATTATGTGCAGCAGAAAATACCACACCTAATTGATGTTCCCTATTTCCACATCCCCTCTTTCACAAAAGAGCTGTTCTTTCTAAACTGGGCAAGGCAGGAATGAACTAGACAACTCAGCATGATTCCCACAGCTTAAGTGAGAAAGTGTCAGAAGGGACTAGCTGTTACAACAGAAAGCATTATCTGGGTATTAAAATCAAAGAGATTTTTGGTTGACCACATCTATAACTGCTCAGGTAAGAGCAATTCAGTGTCACCCACTAGTTCCCCCATCAGACTTTTTAAGAAGTAAAGAGGCCATGTGTTAGGAGACCTACTACACTGTCCTTCTTTGCTGTAAGCCTGTGCCATCACTTCAGTCTGAGCGGCCTGCAGCTTTCAGCCACATGTTGTTCAGATCTTACTTCTCAGACCCAAAAAGACTCTACGGGACTTTGACATAGTTCTCCAGCTCAAATAGCCTGAGAAGCTCCTCCAGTGTGGTCTGTGCAAAAAGGGCCTCTGAATCCAGAAATACTTGTGAAGGATCCATCCTCAGGAACCACCCACCAGCCAGGTCCTTTACTGACTCAGCCTACAGTTCACATAGCTGGCAAATCCAGTGACCTTAGACTATTTACAGTTTGAATGTTCCTTGAGAAACGTATGCTTTACAGCTAACACACAAACAGCTTGCTGTACAAAGTTGCAGCCTTAAACACCAAGAAACACCACAAGCAGAATCTGTGGGTTTCCACAGGAAATACAGCAGCAGCTTGTTACTACCATGTTACTTACGTCAGCTGCAGCACCTGGTCCTCCATCAAGGAGATAAGAGGACAGATGACAACTCCTGTAAATCCAGTGTAAACAGGAGGAAACTGGTAGCACAAGCTTTTTCCATAGCCTTAAAGAAAAGAGACAGAAGTGAAACACTGTGTTTTCAATGCAGTATACAACTCTGTGCTGTAGCTAACACCTTGCTGAGTCCCTGCTCCCCACACCCACACAAAAAAAAGTGGTGTTTGTTCTGCTAGCAGAGGAACAAAGATAGAAGGTAAATACAGTCAGCATCGATTTGATACCCCTCTCTACACCAAGGTCAGTGACAAAGGCTAGGGCCAAAAAAGCAGCAGCTAGCATTGCTGGCTCAGACTTAAACAGCCTCAATCAGGGCACCCTGCTCATATGAGCTACACAGACAGTCTCCGAGTTTGTGTCCTGCTCTCCCCAAAAAGGAAAAGATTTTTCACTGTGTCTTAGGATGTAAAGGTAACTTACCGGTTGCCATGACAACAAGATTATCTCTTCTGTCTTCTAGAACAGAATTGATCACTTTCCACTGGACCCTTTAAATTAAACAAAGGGGAATATTTTATTTTTACCACCACACATAACAAATTTTGCTAAACTGCATATTTAGTTGGATTTCAGGTTAAAGAAACCCTTCCTGCTGCCTTATAGATTGTCTTTGCACGCTGAAAGTACTTAACACTTCAGCTACTGCAGGTAATCCCACCAGTGTTATGGGTGTTGCCAGCACCCACACACACAAGATTTCAAGTAGTCATCCACAGAAGATCACAAAACAAACCACGTCTCCCATGTGTTAATAACTGATCCACAAATACCAAGAACTAGAGTTCTCTTCAATGCAAGAGATTCTAAACAGGACCTTGATTTTTCCAAACAATTTTCACCCTTTAGTCTCACAAGTGCATATAACTAGTCAATTAAAAAAATTCCCCCGCCTCTATTTCCAAAAGCATACTATGTATTTTAACTGACTAAAACAGCTTCCCCCAAAGTGCTACTCTTAGGCTGTGTCTTGCACAGGAAGCATTCCACCACCAGTCATGCAGGACTATTTAATCCCCTTCCCACTGAATTTAAGAACTGGAACAGCAATGCTCATACTGCACTGAGATTATGCCACACTAGATAGCTAGAAGCCTGCCCCCCCTTAATTAGAGCCACACAAAGGATAAACAGACTAAGGAAGTTTATCATAGAGAGAACATCTGTGTAATTTGTTGCTCAACGTTTAAAAAACCTGAACTAGACTGATACAATAAAGTTTCAATCACAGGAAAATGCCATCAGAAGAGTCAAGAAGCTCATCCTCTACTGAGAGAGTACGGTACTGCAGTTAACTCTCCATAAGATTTACTTTGACACCTTGTTGGGGCAAAGAATGCTTTCTTTTCTTAGGGACTTTGCACAGGTCCTAGTTAGTGGGGTTTTTTTGTAGTAGTAATGTAAAAATTATCCAAGTTGAACAAAGGGATAGAAAGTGAACCCTAGAGTGTTACATTTTAACAGAAAGTATACTTACGGTTTGAAAGAAGAATGCCCAAAATGTGTCTTCAGGCACGTGATGTGACTTTCACTAGGTACTGGAAGCAACGGATCTGTAGGGGGAGAGAAGAAAAAAAAGTTCACCTGTGATTAAATTTTAAAAAGACGAAGCACTGTTTTGATGAACAACAGTCTGCTCATGGTTAGTGATGCCTAGGGCCAAGGATTTGGGCAACTCCAGTGAAGAGAGAGAGACACATCAAACTAAAGATATTTACAGACTAGAATAAAGGATTAAAAAAAGCAAACAGGCTCCTCAGAGACCTTGCATGAGGAGGGGAACATATGCTTGAGTAATGAGATAAAGTAATAGGTACTGTAATGCTTAGCTGCGTCCTGTTCAGTACCAAAGATGTGTTACTAGGCATGCCTTCAATAAAGCCCCTGCTGAAGTGACACTGTTAACACCTTGCCATGCTGGGGATTGATCAAAGTCATGATCTTGCTGTGAACACTGAAGAAACATATACAAAGTCTCTGTTGAATTTTATACTTAGCATCCATCAGTAGAAAGCTTGACCCTTCCATGGTGGTTTTGCCTCTTGGGCAAGCACGCATTCCCTGTAACAGCCTGCCCGGCCACCACTTACAGAGATGAACTGAACAAAGAAACAACTTAACTCATCTGTCCCCATCTAGCAGCCCACGTTCTGCTGGGAAGATGCAAGCACCTCTTCTCTTGGCTGATGCTGTCACAGTGGCAAGGTCCACAGCCTAACTTCCATAGCCAGGGAAGGAAGCTTTCACACAGCCAGAGTCCAAACAAGCCAAGGTTTATCACACCTCACATTTCAGCCTCTTTTCTCCATTTGCTTTGTCTCCACAGGGCCAGCTGCTAAACATTAAGTCAATATCACCTCCAAGCTAGACTTTCCTAAGAATTCTGCCACAGAACAGCAGTAGTGGGACAACAGAACAAAAGTATGTAGTGGAGGTACCATTTTCTTCTCTGCTGTGTTCTAAATACATCCCCTCAATTCAGCATGACCTCCATAACCCCCAGATCAGTTTTACTCCTATTCAGCACACATAACGTCTGCTGATCCTGGCCAGAGTCAGCCATCTTTAAATTTTCATCTTGACACACAGACAAGTACTCCTTTAAGAAACCAGTCACAAAGTGTCACTGTGCTTCCATATCTGCTTCCACATACATTTATTTATTTAATAATGCGCTGTAATTTAAAACATACCCATGCCTTCTTCCTCTTCTTCCTCAACGCCTTCATCTTCATCACCATCTAGTGCAACGTTCAATTCTGTGTCAGGAGTTTTTCTGGCTGTATTGGACCCTCTTTCAGTCAAAACTCCTTTGTAATCATCTACATCTTCTACAGACTGCAAAGTCAGGAGAAAAAGTTATTTCAGGGCATGAAATGGCATAGTGCGTGTCTGAGCTATTATGATATAGGTGCATATGAATTTTAGGCTAACTTAGCTCTATTGGCACAGAGCACAAAAGAAAAGCACAGCTGTCAAACTACTTTACCAGTAGCATTTGAATCCCAAGAGCCATTTCCTGGGTACCATTATAACAGCTTTTGTTTCTTCTTTGCAAAAAGGTCTGTGAAGTTTTGAAGACAGTTGAATCTGTTATTTTATAAAACCAATGGTTGAGGTTGGTGGGGTTTTTTGACTTTTAATTAGATGAAGGCACAAGTTTCACTGAGAAGCGTCTTAGGAATCCAGTCACGAAAACAGAAAGGATGAGATGCCAACATCATCTTACACTTGGTGTTTCCAAAACACTAACTAAATACCTTCTACTTAAGTTAGCTTTTTTGATCAAAATTACATTTATAGACTATTGACATGCAGCACTGAGAACCACCCAGAAGACATCTGATCCTTCTCTAGGAGAAAATTCAACCTTTTCCCCCAGGCCTTTGAGCCTTGCTTCCTACTTAGCTTGCAATCCACACGCTTAACCTTCATGTGTATAAAAACACACAAACACTTCTGACTGCTCTGGTGGAAATGTTTAGTCACTTGACTCAAAATACATAGAGTGCTCTCTCTGAGGGATCAAGAAAAAAAAGCCAGGAGAAAGAAAAGTAAGACTCAACATCTAAATCTTATTTCCAGGAAATAGAAGTTATACCAGTAAAAACACTTTGAAAGAGGCCTACAGAACATGGCTACAAAGCCATTTGACCTACAGGCCAGGTTAGCAGCACCTGCAGCACACACACCACCCCATCAGCTCAACCCCACTGGACGCACATCACTTGGAGCAGAGCAGTTTATGAATTATAATCTACTCAAATGCAGTAAGTGGGTGGATCAAGTCGAAGCTGGTATAGTAAAGATGAAGTCTAACACTAGTAAATCAAATTCTTTAGGTAACCACACTTTTATCTGTCCACCATCTGTAAGGAACAGCGTTTTGCTTTGTATCCCCTCCTCTCAACTACACTATGCTCCACTGTGACCCAAGAGCATCACCATTACAAAACAATTAAAAACCAAAAATCTGAGGCACTCACTTTAAGCATCTCCATTTCCAATTCTTCATCACTTTCAATGACACAGGAAATGTTTTGTTCATTGTCTGTGGAGCAGGCCTCCTACAAAGAAATTTCCTTCTTATCAGCAAAGTTGTTTTAATTTTACACACAAGCTTTCAACCTTCCATACATACTATAAACCATTTCTCCATATGCTTTTACTTCTTCCCAAAAACAACTATGCTTATCCAGCTCTGGAGCTTGCCCATTAAAAAAAAATAATTATCTGAAACAAATATTAGAGCATAACAAGGCTCTGTAGTAAAGAGATGAAAAGAGTAGCAGCACCAGATACGTGAAACACTTGGAACATAAAGAAAATGATAATCTGATTTAAGAGGCACCAATCCACATTCAGCAGTCACTAGAAGGACTGCTATTTAGATCCCTTAGAAAAAGATGTGCTTTTAATTCATGACCAAGTTGGAGATGCTCAAGTGCAGAATTCCACCCCGTACTACAAGAAATTCTTTGATAACGTATTAGCAACTGAAAGCTGAAAACTTAGACTAACAAATGCTTTTGTATTGAGTAGTCTTTCCAACCGCATGACTGAAGAGCAGCTCAGTGCCTGACCAGTATTTTCCAGACCAAACCCTTCTTCCAGCCTATCTTAATATTCCCTCAAGAACAGAACTTTAAAATCTTGGGGGAAATTCTGGAAGAGATCACTTGCTCTGCTGAGTGTCCGTGATTAACGAGGGCTTCTCATTACCTCAGGTGCAGCTTCGTTGAAAAGTTCTTTTGCAGCCTGACGCTCCAAGATCTGAAGTTCTTGCTCAGTAATGTCTAGTGACATGAAGTCATCTTTGTCTGCTACATCCTTGGAGCTGGCTGCTGCAGCCCCATCTTCCACAACAGTGTGACCTCTCTCTGCCTCTTCTTCATTGCCATCTCCCTCCCAGAGTCCAGCCAGTGTAGCATCAGAGCAGATGTTGAATTCACTTTTAAGTTGTTTAGCAAAATCGGGTGCTTCAACATCCACTGACTTTGCTTCAAGATTTGTTGGAGTTGTGCCATAGCTTCTCTCCAGTACAGAAGTGGAACCTGAACTAAACAGTGTGCTTCTTAAAGCATTTACATTCGCTGTTATGTCAGCTAGTATTTCTGCAGCCCTGGAAGGTAAAACAAAGTTAAACCAAAAATAAAGGCAGTTACTACATACATCTTAGCCACAAGCAGAACTGAGGATTCTAAAGTAGTCTCCTTCTCCAGATTATCTGGCCAAGTGCTCACATATAAAGGCTCATCACTCATGTGCTACTGGCATGCCATTTCTGCGAGAAGAAAATGAAATTTCTTCACACTGAACAAAACCTATAAAGACTCTAAAAAATACTGTTTATGGTATTGTCCCCATGCTTGTATCAAGTCTACAGACTTTGAGTAATTTGTCATGCCAGAGTCCTGAGTGTTTACGAAAGAAGGTCTTGCTGTGCATTTCAGCAAGAACAAACAGATACAAAGTTCAGTGCCAAACCCACTGCAATTAGACCAGTGAAGAACTAAGTTCCTATATATAAAGACAATGTCTTCCCATCAAGTGTACTGCATCTCAGAAACGGATGCACAGATAACACAGATGGCTGTTAACACACATGTATTTTGTTGCGTGGGACCTCAGTGATCAAGAACAAAATTAACAAAAAACTAACCTCTGCAAATTTTCAAGTTGTCCAGAAGAGTCAGGGATGCGAGAAGCCAGGTCTGTCATCTCTTCAGCCAGTGAAGTCAAGCATTCCTTCACATCTTCTGACATGTCATCTATAAGAAGAGTTATTTCACAATAATTGAGGTATAACATCTCTATGCAAATAGGTTCCATTCAAGTAACTGCATTTCTACAAGATCTACAGATAAGACAGCCTTTCCCAGTGCTTAAAAAAAAATCATGTACGTGGAATCAAGCCAAGCTTCCATGTACTTCAGCATTGCATCTCTTCCAGTGGCCCGTTACACAGGCTCAGGGAAAAAAAGATACAGAACAGGACCATTACCAAGTGATCCTTGCCCAGTATACCTTTCAGCTTCCAGAAAAGAGCTGCTGACACAGATATGCTGACTAAACCAAAGCAAAAAAAAATTGCATTTTATACAAAGAGGATTGTACTGCCACTTCTGTCTTTGATGGAAAAGTAAAATTCGGCCCACTAAAAAGAAACAAACTTCCTCTCTTTTTCAACTGTGAGCTACATGCAATACTTAACTTTCCTTATGAAGCACAGAACCAAACAAGACCTTAGCACCATTTTTCTAACCAAATAATGCTAGGGCACCCTAGAAAAAAAAATGTAGGCCCCTATTTATACATGTCAAGAAAAGCATTACTTCGTAACACTTTTCTTTGGTAGTTTTATTTCTTCTTAAACTAGAGTTTTGTCCCTGCAACAGGGGAATTGAAATTAATTCACTGAAGCATTTCCATAAACATACTGGAATGACATGAGGAATTCTTACCATCTCTGTATACAACAGAAACAAACAACATACCAAGACTGCATTCCTACATCACTGTGGAAAACAGTTACACAGTACCCAAGTCATCCAAGATCCTTTACAGTCTAGTCTCTCTGGAAGCAATCACCAACCACCAAGAACCCAGATAACCATGATGTCAAGATACCAAGAAAAAAAACCCTGTTGGGAATTAGAATACTCAATTGTACGTTGAATAAATTCTTTATGCTTTAATGTATAGTTTACCTCTTCTTACACAGAAGACTTTCTGGTCACTGTTATACATATTTTTCAGTTTTTCATAAATGATGAAGCCAGCCTGCAAAAGGAAGGAAATAAGCAGATAAACCACATTTTAGAGACTAAACCAAAAACCCCAGGAATTAACTCGGCAAACCACTGCACAAATACATTGTGAACATCAAAATCTGAGTTGTTGGCCCGTGCTGCGCAACAGCCAGTGGTCTGCCTTACTACATTGCTCATCACAATCAGGTCAGGTTTTACAGAATGTTTCTTAAAAGGCAGAGTCCTGACTCGTGGGTCCACACAGCAGCAGGTACCTCTTATACAAGTCCCAGTACAAAGTTTGCTGCAAAGAGAGCTCCAAGTATCCCGACCCCAGTCTCACCATCTGCTACGCCTCATGCAGATTTTATGTCGTGCTCCAAGAGAATATCTATGAACCTACTAAGATAGATTCTGTGTGCTTAATATTTCCCTTGATATGAATAATAATTTCTAACAAAAAAAAAAAAAGCAGCCTAAAGCCAGGAATGTGCTAATTAGTCTACACATGTTAACCAAACCATCTTAAAGAGGAAACAGAAAGAAAAAAGTTACTCCCTTGTGTTTTCCTGTGAGGATCCAAAAGGCAGGCCAGGTGAACAGAGCATAGCAAGACTAGAAAAAGCTGGCTACAGCAGCTGCAGAAAGCACCAAAAATAGAGCCCTTTTCCTTACTGGTTTGCATTTTAACAGATGCTAAACCCTCCACTGTTTAACAATTAACTAAACTAGAAAATACGCAGTGCTTCCCGAGTCAGGAAACAAAACAGACCACTGCCCCACTTCCCTTCCTCTATCTAACCTCATCACAGAAATAAAAGCTCGAAAGGATTTTATTTTGCTGCCATAAAGAACATTTTTCTCCCTGTAAGCAGCCAGCACTCAGCAGCATGCCGGTAAATCCCTGCTCAGAACAGCAGGAAAACTATGCTGTTTTCAAAGTGGTGAAAAATCAGAGACTTTTGTGGAGCTACAAAAATTCATACGCAACTAAATTACTCTTCCCGGTAACCCATGCTGGATTAGCCGTGTGAGAAAGATGTATTTCTTCAAAGTTGATTATCTCACATATTACATTTAGCAGGATTTTGGTTCATATGCAGCTCAAGAAAGGTGACCAAAAGTCCTAGTAGAAAACACACCCAAAGGTGCTAACGAGCTACAGCAAATACCTGCAGGCAAGGGAACCAAAGAATAATTACCTACTCTTTACTTCCCTAAGAGATTATTGTACTTAAATACACATCAGTCACATTATACCTATGTGGGAATAGCCATGCTGCAAGAATTTAGGCTTACTCCATACAGACAGTTCACCTGATTTCTCCATCAAAACTCACTTCCCTGAAGTGAATTCAAATGGACAGATACTCCTCAGACATACTTGTTGGTGCCCATGTTACTGGGCACATTCAAAGCACAGCGGAACTTCCAGGAGCTTTGCTTCGTGAATAGACTTTGCTAAAAAAGGCAAATCTTGCAACACCAGGGAACAGTAAGAGGTGAGGACCTCACGGGAGGCTCAAAGCTGCTGCGGAATGGGGTTTCTTTCTTCCATCTATGTTTAATTTTCTAGGGTGAAACATTCACCACAATATTCTCTTCAAGTCATCTCAGCAACAAGTTACTGAGTCAGGTACAAGCAGCACCATCTTCAACAGAGAAGATATTGTGAATCTCTGGATGAACAATGAGGTTTAAAAAATTTAAGACAGACAAGGAATTGGACAGCAACCTACTTGTTGGCGTTTCTACCTTTAAGCATCCCATATCCACAGTAGGCCTCAGAACCTTCCTCATGTTCTGTAGCAGAAACACACTAAAACTAACAGCATGTTGGAGAAGGAATTAATTGATGAGGGTGGAATGATGATGTCTTCTGGTACGTACATAGGCATCTGTGGCTGCATACAATTTTTGCTCCTCGTTGAGTGGAAATTCTTCCCAGTTACTGCAGCGGACAGACTTATCTTTCAAAAGCTGCTTGCCAAAAAGGTGTTTTACCAGACCATTTAGACTCCATAGCTCCTTACACTTCAGCTGGGGAAAGAGGAAAAAAAAAAAACACACAAGAGGATTTGTTTAAAAGGGAAAGGAACTGGACCTGGCAGAATGTATTCCTTAAGTGGCAAAGTGTACTTAATCCCTCGTTAGAAGCAAACTGCTCTGGATTAGCCAGAACAAACTAGTTTCTCAAAACAGTAATTGTTCTGCAGGCCTAATTCTGCTCTCATCATATTAAAACATAGTTTGGCCACTTGAAATCTGTACTTTCTCTGCTCTGAAACTGTATTGTTAGAGGACATACCTACATGGTCAGGATGGAGAGACAGCATTAGGGCCAGAGAAGTCCACACAATGTGAGGTGTTACCAAAAAATAGGAAATATATGCCCAATATAGTCTCCAAGTTAATAAAATAGAAGCCATAGACTTAAACAGCAACCCCCTCTGTATTTGCCTGTCTAATAAGAGAAATTCAATATCAAACACCAGGAATGTATTTAATAAAAACCCAGGAACATTATAGTCTGCCTGTAAGCATTTTGTCATCTTTTGCAAGTCTGAAACCAAGCACCAGCAAAAGCGCACAGTTACAAACCACACTAACCACTGCTCAGTGTGCTGGGAAGCAGATCATCAGAAGTCTCTAGAAATCACCCCACCACACTGCTGTTTTCAATTGCTTTTGTAATCATATTTGTCAATCACAGTTGCTAAATGCTATTGTCTTAATAGCCAAATGTGGGAAACTTTCCTTCAGACCCCAAAGATCCAGGACTCCCGGGGCACAGCCTTCTGCTATTTCAACTTGCAAAACATGCAGAACTGTTGGGCAAACAGCAGCAGTGCAGAGTTATCAGCTCATCCCCTTAAATCTGGTATTAAAAAACCCACCTACCAACTGTTCCTTTTAGGTTCCCCCAAGCCCCCCCCCCCCCCCCACTGTGCCATTATATACAACTCTATTCTTTGCTCTCTCTCAAGCTTCACTTTCAAGTTTATTTTTGGTTTGTTTTCTCTTTAGCAGAAGACTTTAAAGCTGCTATCAAAGATCACATTGCTCATCTTCATAACAAATTATCCTGGAGTCAGATGCTGGAATAAAAAAAAAAATACAAAAAAAAACAAAAAGGAGGCTGGAATTGAGGAAACTCCAAATCTGGAAAAAACAACCCACAAAACACCAGCTCCTTCTCTTGCTTGAGCAAGAAAGTTTGATTTGTACAACTTTCAGCCCACTAGGAACTCAAACTTCAAGGTGGCTTATATGGACAGCACTGCCCCAAACGCTGCTAATAGATCACATGCCCCTCTCCAGCACTGTGATTTGATTATGCAGGGTACATAAAGCACAGAATAGAGAAAGGTATAATTAGTAGTATTTCTATGCATCAATCTCCACCTTCCACCAGGAAACTACAATTGTTGGGTTTTATCCTACCAAACAAAAAAAAGCACAGGAGGAAAGAGAAGTGCACAGAGAGACTGAGCACAGTTAAGGAAAAGCCTTGCATATGCAAAAAGTCAGAAAACCATTAATGAACAGGCTAGAAATAAGAATGGCAAGACAATTTGGAAGGTAACGAACCCTTTGCTGTCTTCCTTAAGACAGAGCAGATCTCCCTACACTAAATGATATCTAATCAAAACCCATCTAAACTGAAATTCAGGGTGCACCACATGCTACACTATTTCTAAACAATGGGCCATCGGGTGCTGGAAACTGCACCCACCTGAGAGAGGAGGCAACACCAACTGCAGAGTCACAGAAACAAAAATACTTCTATGGCTCCAGATCATGCAGCCTCGATGTTTCCCTCCCAGCACCAAGCAAGCCATAGCAGGAGGGTTGACTCCATTCAAAGAGGCATCGGTCCTTCACTGCCTCCACAGCACTTCTTGCATCTTATTTTAAAGGTTCAGCCACTGCTGGGACAAGTGGATCATTGCCAGAAGAACCCTGACTCGAGGAAGTCTGGCAATTTCTATCACTAACAAGAAAACGCATCTGTAGCTGAACTAAAAAGTCATACCTTGTAAATGCAAAAGGTGAACAGGCCTGAAAGGGGACAAATGTTCATTAAGAACTTACTCACTGAAAGACAGTACACAGTTCTGCAGACTTGCTTCAGAGTTCTTTTTAAATGTTTTTCTTTTTTTTTTAAAAGTTATATTATATCTCTGCTTTATTCTACAGAATGCATTTGCTATCAGAATTGAAACTCCTGTGAAGACAAGGAAGCCTCCTTTTGTACAGCACAATAACAAGATTCCCTCCCACAACAAAGAGGTTTTAAGTTTTACTTTCTCATTAGCAACGTCAGCCAGCTCCACAAAGCTCTTCAGTTTGATTTCAAAGTCACTCATCAGCTTCCATTGATCTCCCTCAATTCCTACGCCAACCTTTTTAATTGTTTCATCTTCGAGCAGTCTTTTGAGTCCCTTGGGAAAACCTAAAATAGATTAAGCCCAAACATCAGAAACTAAATACTGGAAGATGCCAGAAAGTCTACTGGATATGACAAAATCCTAACACAAAGGCCATCTGTAAAAAACTGTGCTCCTAGAGGAAAAGCCCCCAAAGTTGCTCTGCTTATATGACTCTTTGGAATGACCAGAAACACCAATGGTTAGAACATATCATCTGCAGACAAGCAGGAATGAAATATTTCAAATACACAAATTCATTCTGTACCTGAAAACAAATCAAGTTAAACCACCTTATTCCATTCATATTACAGATTGCTAAACAACACAACAAAAAGACAACCTCCAACCAGAAGAGCTGTTTTTAAATTTTAATTCTATTTTAATTCTCGGAATTGGATGTTCGTGAAATCAAATGAAATACTTTACTCTTTTCCACATTTTTCCTTCCCAGTTTTTGCTATTACACATTCCTGGGAAACAGTATAAACCATAAGCATGGGGAATCATCAGGAAAGCCAACTCTGTGGAGGCATACTCAGTGCTAATGTTGGGCTGGTCCAACAACAGCATTTGGAAAACAGAATTTGCCAGCCAGATTCTCCACCACGCCCAGACAAGTCAGTCTTATAAGAAGGAACAAAAATATTCAAGGATGTACACAGATGCTGAGTAATAGATTTTGATTTATCCCAAACTGATGGCACAATCCTGGATCAAAGGGCATTTTCAAGTTTATGGGGCTGAATAAAAACAATCAGCTTTCCTATCTGTTTTTCTTACAGGAGGGAACAGCCACCAACACATCACACTTGAACCAAAGCAATGTTGGTTGTTTTTTTTTTTTCTTCCCTCTGTGTTTGCTTCCATTTAAAATGCAGGGGTCCTTATTTAAATACATATGTTCAGGAACCCACAGCCAGATACTCAGCTGTAATCCTAGTTATCTGCAAACATGCAGTACTGCACAATGGTAGCCTAGAGCTGTAAGGTGCAAGCAAAGAACAACATTGCCAGAGCACCTCAGCCATAACACAAAATGGAAATTCCCCTGTAGAGGGAATAACTACAGTTGAGCCTGCAACATGCACTACTGACTTACTGAACAAGGGATTTTCACCTAATAATATCACCATGAAAGACAGGAACTTCCCAGTAGAGGACTTGTACTTCATTTCCACCACCTCATTTCTAGAAAATGACTGCATGAACTAAAAGGGTCTACGTTCAAGACTATACAGAGTCTACAATCCAAGAAGTGGGCCATATTTTCTTAGAAGTCTAAGGAAAAAAAGAAATGGAAAATTATCAAGAACCCTCCTGATAAATAAATGTAATTTTTGTGCTTTACACACAACTCAAGAACTCTCCACTCTCTTCCTCCTGCAGAAAGAAGCACAATTTATTTTGCAACAAAAAAATGTTAGGTCTTATCCAACTGGCTAATTCTGTCAACATCTGCTTTTCTGTAGAGCAAATGTTTTCTGCAAATCAGTTAGAAATTAGCAGTGGCTCCTGCAAAAAAAAAAAAGATTGGTATCTCACTCAGTTCAAAGTTCACTTTCCATTGGCAAGAATAGAAGTTTTAGAAAATGATTCAGGAGGAAACGCCATCTTCTGCTGTAACACAGAGTAATCCACACACAGCCATACTCAGCGTCACTACACAAACATCTTCGCTCTTAGAAGCAAAATCATTTCAGCTCTTTATGACTCCTTTTCCCTTCACTTGCTTTCCTCAAATGCTTTTCTTTTGTGCACTTGTACCTTTCTGCCTCCTGGATTGAATAGCCTCCAGCAATTAAATTTTCCACCCCATTTGCTATAAATGACAAAGGATTGAACACCAACATTAAAATTATCGCTATTATACCTCAGCATGCACACCCCAGGGAAATCAGAGACATCTCACAGGCACAGTTTCAATCTAACATTCAAACCAAAGGTTATAAAATTGCAGCCTCCTTCCCTCATTCCTATTTTCCCTATTTGGGAGCTTTTATTCACATCTGTAATGAATTCAGACTCTGCTGAGCACACCCCCTTCTCTCCCCACAGCTGCATCACACCGGGTATCCAGTATTCTTTCTGAAAACCAATGTCACAAAAACACAGGTATTAGGAACAAACAGCACAATGCCCATCATTTTGGAGGGTTTTTGTTATTGAAGCCAAATTAAAAAGATAACAGCCTGCTAAATTTAGTTTCATTGTTTATTTTGGCACTAAACAGAAAGCTCATTATATGAGCAGGGAATTAAATTTTTAAAGCTGAATTAAAATATTCTTTCCCAGACAGAAAAACAATCCTCAAGTAAGATTCTTCTGCCCCGTTCAGAACCTAAAATGCCAGTGCACAGGGCAAGACTTGGGCTAAGATCTCCTTGAGATACGTAGGCAATACTCAAAGAATAAATCCCTTTACTACAGGCGGGAAAGGGGACCAGGGGCATGGATTTTCACTATCCAACATAATGTGAAGTATCAGCTACTGCTTAAGGCTTAAAGTTCAAACTAAACCACAAGAAATACACAGTAACTCATGCCCTAACAAATAAGGAGAAAGGAAGTACAGTACCTGACATGGAAGAGATGTGAAACAAGTAGCACTTCTCCTCAGTTACACATATCTGGATTACAGCTACTTTTGCCATCTTTCCTCTAGTGTAAGATGGTGGCCATTCAATATCAAATCCAACAGCAGCCCCATCTGATAAACTCTGCCTGAAAAAAAATAGATATTCTTCACAAATAACTGTTCTTTTACCAGTATTTAAGATATCAGGCTTAAGTCATCTTACATAAAGATAAAGAGAATCAGAGCCAGCACATCTTTCCTTTCACGTGCGCAGGATGCAGAAACCATCTGAAAATCAAGACTGTAAGGAGGTGAAATTCCTGCTGGTCCCAAAAGTTACCAGAAACCTCAAGCCTCAGCTGATCTTACTGCATGCAAACTGTAGTACAGAAAACTTCAGGAATATCCAGATCCAAAAGGTGATGGAATAGTTTATACTCCCTTGAAAGTTTGTCCTTTAGCTGTCCTATTGCACTGAAAGTTTTGTATTTCTTTTTTTTTTGCCCCCAGTAACATGAGCTGTGCTATGCAAAAAGGAAGAGGGGGAAATAATCCATTTGCACCATGAATTTTCTACCTTTTCTCCAAACATACGGTCCCCAGTTATGAATTAACATATATGCTTGATTTCTTTACAGCTTATACTTCCCCGTGAAGTTCACTGAAGCTTATGGGATTATCCAGACTGTGAAAGGCAAAGAACCTGCATTAGATGCTTAAAGGCACTGCGAAGTTCAGTGATGGCATCTCCCCCAAAAAGAACTATAACTGCATAGCACAACCAAGAGGTGTTTTTAAAACACCACCCGCTGCAAACAAACCAGGGATCTCTCAGAGGGATCAGGAGAAAAGGGTTCAGTTTGTGCCTGCAACCAGTAAGACACATTTGCCATGTGTAACAAGACAGCCAAGACAACCAGATGTTTTCTCTGGCTGAACTGTTCACCTCTGGACACATCGAATGCACAATGAGCCAGGAGGAGGAGGAGACAGAAGAGACAAGTCCTTTTCAGAATGGCAAAAGCACTCAAAAAACCTAAAACAGGATAAGAGCTATTACCTGATATCTTCTGAGAGAAGGGAACAGTCACTGGCTTCGTAGCTGTACACAATGGAGCCACAGAACTTTAAGAATGGCAGCCCATCTTCCAGAACACTCCTCTGAATGGTAGACTTCTGTCAAACGATATTTGGAAGAGGCTCATTTTCCAGCTACATCTAACCTTAACACAGATGATCAGCGACTGCAACCACTGCATGAGCCTTCAGTGCTGTATCTTGCAGCAGAACCATGCTCCTCACCCAGGGCCTGCAACACTGTCAACTAACAACAGGGTTCATGCCCCAATTTCTCTGCTCGACTCCAAGCAGTCTGACTGACATCATGCAGGCTGACTTTTCATCTCAATTTAATTGAATTGGATTCTTCCCACCCAAAAAGATTCAGTTGAATCAGGTTAAAGTCCTCTGAGGCATCTCTGTTTCAGTCCAGCTGTATGCAATAGCTGTTACCCACTTCCTTGGTCCCCCCCGTTTCAGGCACCCCACTTCACTTAACCTCACCAGATACAATACATGAGGCACTTCACAAAGCCCTAAGCAAACTCAACAGATGTAAAACTATGTGCAATATTTAAAAGGACCAATATCCTCCATCAACTGATGGGTACTGGATTACGAATCAAAGCTTTAAGCACACAAAGTAAGGTATAAGAAAGTAAGGTGTAACACTCCAGATAGCATTTTTTCCTCCCTTTCAGAAGCGTTTTTACTTACAGTTATTGACTGATAAACTTACTTGAACCGCAGAACTTCTGATAACATGGAGCTGCCTGAAAAGCCTTTAGCTTGTTTAAACATATACAAGTAAACCATATTTGCAATTTGTTGCATCATAGCCAAGTATGATACAATAACACTCAAATAACAAAACAATCTTGTCAAAAGAGGCCACAACAGAGGTTTTAATACAGTTTCAGGAACAGTAAGTTCCCTGGAAGAGGGAGATTCTGAAACAAAGATACTGATGATTTGCACAACAAAACATTTCCTCCAGTTAATGAAGGGTGAAAGTTTAATTAAAACCCTTCCTCGAAGAGCTTGTTGAGGCAGGTTGCCACCGCACACAGGCGGTACCACAGCCAGTGAAACTCGTGTTGGTTTTAACTGACATTTTTTTAATATCCATGCTGCTAATTTTTCACTCCCACTTTATAGAAGGAAAACTGCTGAACTGAGTCTTCTATTTTTCTCTCATTAATTAGTTTTACAATTGTCAAAGCAGTTTCTGATGTTACAGAAGGGACTTCTAGTGGGAAATTTTAAACTGAGACTGCTCATATATGCAGAAAAAAAACCATCCAAGGACACATTAACATTCTTGGAACACCAGAAATTTCAACATAATCTTGATGAGCAATTAATTCTTCTGAAAATTCTGAAATAACAAATGGAGGGGGCCTTGCCAGAACGAACTCCCTTGTCAGGCCACAACCTGAGCTCTCAAATTAAAGACATGAAAAATCCCTAGTCCTTGCTGGTGTACAGCTCACACTGGGTGAGCAATGCACCGAAAGCTTCCTTATACTTTGGTGCTTTTGCTATCAAAATTCAGCTTGTCAGGAAGAAATTTCAACAAAGGTCATAGCAGCAGCCTTTGGGCCATACATGGTACTCAAATTAAAATTTTAAAAAGCTACTTTAACAAGCTAATCCAACCAGTAGGAACACCAGAGTACCTAAATTTAACTACTGCTTTTAGGACAAAATAGCTGTAAACATTCACAAATATCAGAGGCACAAGCCTAATTAAACTCACATTGTACAACACTGTGCTATTATGCAGTCTGCAATAAAGTACGTTTCCCCCACATGATGACATACCTTTTTATCACCCAAAACTTGGTTTTGTGTGAGCATCCACTGCGGATATTTATTCTGCAGACTAGTAGTTAGCAAATCCATTTTATTCACATTTTTCAACATTTCTGTTACTTTTACATCAACAAAAAAAAAAAGAACAAAAAGATAGAACAGTCAGGAGTTTGTATACAAACAAGCTATTATTATCATCAGGCTAGAGCAAGGTTACAGAGATCACTACCTTGAACTTAAAATGTTTTATGTACAAGAACAGACATTTACAAAGCTCCCCTCATGAGTGGAAGAGCTCTACACATTATTCTCTTGTTCACATGTCAGTAAGAAAAATGAGGGGAAAAAACCCTAAAAAAAACAGGAAAACATCTCTTAAAGTCCTTCCAGGAAGGAAAGTTCAGACTAGTTTTATTGAGATGAGTGACTTGGAACAGAAGAGTACATCTACTGCTATCTCTGGTCAACACAGCCCTCGTTAATTAGAAAAAATTATCTAGTGTTTACATGCTGTTATAAGAGCATAGTAACCAGTCACTTATCTTAAAAGCAGTCAGCTGCCTTTGCTGACAAATGAAGTCAGAAAAACTCAACACAAGAAGAGACTCACAAAAACGTTGCCCCAAGGCCTGTAGGCCCTGCTCATCAGGGCTGAGAGACCAAAACCAAGATAAGAAAAAAAAAACCACACAGAATTTTGGGGGCAAACTACAGCCAAACAAGGCACAGGCTGCTGGGCTCTCTGGTGCAGAATGGATGATGGCTGAGGTTATTTGTGATTTTGCCAGCTCTGGTTTCAAAAAAAAAAAAAAAAACAGCTCACCAAGCAAAGGCAGCCTGTTCCCAGGGTATCAGGAAGCAGGGTACATCCCCTGCTTCCTGGAAAGCTCTTCACAGAGAGGTTAGAAGAAATTTAAGTGAGGAAGACACGCTGTCTGAAACAGCAGGAGATTTTCAGCCCTGATGACTGGGGCTTTCTCTCATAGAAGGGGAGCAGGATTTTCCAGTTGTGAGCAAGTAATGACTAGATCAGAGCTGTTTCAGCTTCTTCCAGTGTGATTTAGAAACCCCTCTGGAGATGGAGCAAAACAGTTCACAAAGAATTTTCTCATCCTGTTTCTTCCCACTAGTCCCCAGGTGCTCAATACACTTTTACAACAAAATTAGGCCAGTAGCATCTTTGCAACATCATACTTTCCAGCTGCACTTTCTCACCAATGAGAAAGTACAAATCCTAGGCAAAATGGGCTGTTAATGGTTTTTCAACATTCAAAAACACTTTTTGATTTTTTTTTTAATTGATTATGTAGGCTAGGCAGAACTTTTCTTTGGTTATCTGTCCACTCTTACAGTGGCAGAACCAACTGCCATCTCAAAGGCAGCTTCAAAAACTATTTTTACACTAAAACACTCACAGAATCACCACTACCAATGCCTCAATGAGAGCCAACCTGCTCCTGGGAGCTGCAACTGCTGTAAACAAGAGGGAAAGAGCAGAGGCTAGAAATGAAGAAAGGACACCCTGCAGTACCAGCTGCCACCCCACGGCTCTAGCAACATATTTTCCAAAAATCAGCTAAATGTTCAAGAGAGGCTTTGATAACTACAACACAAGAGCCAACACTGCTCACCATAGCCTCACCCACCTGAGAGTCATTGAATAGTTTGGGTGGGAGGAGATTGCTAGTCCAATGGCAGGGAAGACACAACATCTTCAACTAGATTGGATTGCTCAGAGCCCCGTCCAACCTGACCTGGAATGTTTCCAGGGATGGGGCATCAACAATGTCTTTGGGAAACCTTTTCCAGTGTCTCACCACCCTCAAAATAAAGAGCTTCTTCCTAATATGTAATCTAAATCTCTCCTCTTTCAGTTTAAAACCGTTACCCCTTATCCTATTGCCACACTCCCTGATAGAATCCCTCTCCATCTTTCCTGTAGCCCCTTTAGGCACTGGAAGAGGCTATAAGGTCTCTCGGGAGCCTTCTCTTCTCCAGGCTCAACAGCCTAAACTCTCTTAGCCTGTCCTCACAGCAGAGCTGCTCCAACGCTCTGACCATCTTCATGGCCGTTCCTTAACTTTCCCAGTGTTAAGCCAAGAACCTGAATTTGTGAGTGCAAAGCACCGCACGGGCAGCAGCCCCCCAAGGGCGATGAGACCCGTCCCACGCCAGCGCGGTTCCCCGGGGGGAAAACCAGCAGCAGCCGCCGCAAACCCTTCCCGCAGGGGCCAAAACGACGAATTTCCTCAGGGGAAAAAGGGCCGCCTCACCGCTCCTCACCTCCGGCGGCCACGAAGGGAGCAACCCCTTCGGAGCGGAGGGGAACAGCTCTCCCCCGCCTTCCCCCTCTTCCCTCCCGGTACCACAGGGTACTCCCCTCCCGGCCCCGGCCTCGAAGTCAGTGCCCAACGTCCCCGCCGTCGCTCCAGCCTCCCCCCAACCCGCACTGAGCGCCGGGTCCGGGCGACAGAGAGGCCTCACAGCCTCCCGACCCGGTATAGGCCCACCGGTACCTCACCGAGCCCAGCGACAGCGGCGGCTCACGCATTAGACATCATGGCGCGTCGCGTACTTAATACGTCACACCGGGCCTAACTCCGCCCCCCTGCCCGCCCCACCCCCCCGGCGCGGGCCCGCCGTCTCCCCGAGCAGCGGCGGCGGGAGGTTACCCGAGGTGACGCGCATGCGCAGTGTCGGCGGCGTCCCGGCGCCCGGGGGGCATTGTGGGTAGTGTAGTCCCGGGACCGGGCGGGCCGCGCACCCTCTGGCGAGGCGGCGGCGCCCACCGCGCTGCCGCCGCCGCCGCCGCCGCCACCGCCGCCGCCGTCCTCGGCCGGGCGGGGCCGGGCCGAGCCGGCGGGGCGGGGCGGGGCGAGGCGGGGCGGAGCGGGCGGGCGGGGGGTGCGCCAGCCCGTGGCTCTGCGCGGCGGGGGGGCGGCGGGGCCGCCGGCTGCGGGCGGTGGCGGCGGCGGCGGCTGAAGGGCAACGGCGGTGATGGGCGCTGTGGGGTGAGTGACCGGGGAGGGGGGATCGGCGGGGACGGAGAGGGGGGAGGGGGGAGCGGCGGTGGGGTAGGAGATGTGGTGCTGGGGGACATTGGAGTGGCAATAGTGGGGCACTGGGGGGCAGGGGATCATTTTGGGGCAGCGGGGAGGGCAGGAGAGCGGAACTAGGGGCAGTGGAGGGCACTGCTGGGGGCAGGGGGGTCAGTGCTGGAGGGGCGTTGGGGGCACTGGAGGTGAAGCTCTGGGGGCACTGGGGCAGGAGATGCAGTGGTGGGGGACACTGGGGGGCAGTACTGGGGCTCTGGGAGGGCAGGGAGTCAGTACTGGGGCACTGGGGGGGCAGGGGGAAAGTGCTGGGTGCACTGAGGGGCAGGGGGACAGTGCTGGGTGCACTGAGGGGCAGGGGGACAGTGCTGGTGGCACTAGGAGAGCAGGAGATGAAGCTCTGGGGGGACTGGGGCAGGAGATGCAGTGATGGGGGGCACTGGGGAGCAAACTGGGGGCACGGGGAGACAGGCAGTCAGTATGGGGGGACAGGGGACAGTGCTGGTGGCACTGGCGGGGCCAGGAGTTGAAGCTCTGGGGGCACTGGGTCTGGAGATGCAGTGATGAGGGGCACTGGGGAGGGCATGAGGGGCAGGGGGGTAGGAGGTGAAGCTCTGGGGGCACAGGCAGGAGGTGCAGCGATGGCGAGCACTGGGAGGGCAGTGCTGAGGCTCTGGGGGGGGGGCCTGGGGAGGTCTGTAGGGCAAGGAGGACCTGTGGGGCAGGGGGGACAGACGGGGAGAGCACTGGAAGGAGGGCTGCCCGGACTGGGAGGAGGTCTGGAGCCAGAGCAGGGGAGGGGAAGAGCACCTGGGATCCTTCTGCTGCGCTGCTGCGTGCGGCGGCAGCGGGGAGGGATGCAGGCGTCTTTGTAGGGAGAGCAGCGCTGAGCAGAGACGCTGCCGAGGAGCCGAGCAGGCCCCTGATGCTGCTGTTGTCATCTGTGTCTGTGTTATGTATTATTTCCAGCTGATTGGTAAAGATGGAAAGAGGGAGAGGAGGAGGAGGAGGAGGAGGAGGAGGAGGAGGAAGGAACCTGGGAGGCTCCGGCCTGCAGAGGAGCATTTATTCCCAGTCCCAGCAGCAGTACCATTACCCGGCCTCCTCCCAGGGTGGCTGCATGGAGATCCAGGAGCTGGCATCCAAGAGGGTGGACATCCAGAAAAAGCGATTTTACCTGGATGTGAAGCAGAGCTCCCGAGGCCGCTTCCTGAAAATCGCCGAGGTCTGGATAGGAAGAGGCAGGCAGGACAATATCAGGAAAAGCAAGCTGACCCTCTCCTTGTCCGTGGCCGCCGAGCTGAAGGACTGCCTGGGGGACTTCATCGAGCACTATGCCCACCTGGGCCTGAAAGGCAGCCACGGCCACCGGCACGAGCACAGCAATGACAAAGAGCAGCTTCCCCAGAGGCGACATCAGCACCCGCCATCTTCGCCTCCGGGGTCTGTTGGCTCTGAAGAGCACCCTCACAGTGTCCTCAAAACGGAGTACATCGAGAGGGACAACAGAAAGTATTACCTGGACCTGAAGGAGAATCAGCGAGGGCGCTTCTTGCGGATTAGACAAACCATGAGTAGGGGGCCTGGCATGATGGGTTATTTTGGCCACAGCTTGGGACAGGAGCAGACGATCGTCCTTCCAGCGCAAGGGATGATCGAGTTCAGGGATGCTTTGGTCCAGTTGATTGAAGAATATGGTGAGGGAGATATAGAGGATCGGCGGGGGGGAGGCGATGAGCCCCCGGAGCTCCCCGAGGGCACCTCCTTCCGAGTGGACAACAAGCGCTTCTACTTCGACGTGGGATCCAACAGGTATGGCATTTTCCTGAAGGTAAGTGAGGTGAGGCCACCCTACCGTAACACCATCACAGTCCCATACAAAGCATGGACACGGTTTGGGGAAAATTTTATCAAGTACGAAGAAGAGATGAGGAGAATTTACAACAGCCATAAAGAAAAAAGGATGGATGCCAGAGGGGACAGTGGTGAAGAGCAAGAGGGTCTCGAATAGAGTGCATTGGACTGGCCGTCTGGCAAAATAAAACAAAACAAGTAGAAATTGGTGAGAGGGACTGACCTATAGTAATTTCAAGTCGCACCATTTTTTTGTAAAGTCCTTTTCTGGTAGTTCTTGCTAACTCCAGTCTGTAATGTTATAGGAGTCTGGTTATCATGTTGAATTACGCCCCAAACATCTCCATATGTCTTATGAAAGTATCAACCTCCCGAGTCTCTATGAGTCAGCTGCTTTGAGTGTTGAAGACTATGGAAGTACACATATCAGCACAAAAAAAAATCCGGCACTCTGACCTTTAAATAGTCTAGATAAGGCTTGTGTTGCACTTCAATGTGATACAAAAAAACAACCGCAACCCCAAACCTTATGCTGAAACGTATCGGTTTCTGCTTATGACGGGTTTTTTGGGACTGAATTCTGGCTGTACTCGGTCAAAAGGCTGAGCAGCGTAGCCGTGGGGCGTTTATAACAAAAATCAACTTCATGTGAATTGCTGGTTTGTGTGTGAGGAGAGGTAGAGGTTTTTAAATTGGCGTCTGCTGGTTATTGAGTGTGAAGCGATATTCTGTGTGGGTAAAACCTTGATAACTGGTCAGACCTTGATAACGTGCTGGTGAAGAGCAGAAAATTTGTTAATCGTTTCGTAGTTTTGGGCTGATGAATAACCCCCGTATCCCAGGATAGCAAAGCTCTACTTGAGTGCTAAGCCTTCGGAATTAATGGCAATGAATAATAACCCACTCCTCATCTACGTGTTCTGCCCATGCGAGGCTGGTGATTTTTTTTTTTATTTTTAATGCATTTGTCCAAAAGTTCAAAAGGTATTTTTGTATTAGGAGTGTTATGGGTTGCAGGAGGCCACTGTGGAGCAGGTATTCAGAGGTGGAGGGACCGCTGCAACCAAGGCTCCTGGTTTCTCTCCCAAACATAAGATTAATCCAGTCGTGATGTGTGAGGAAAACACCCAGGCCACTTTCTCCTCCTGCTGCGAGAAAGACCTTTGGGGGATTTGGTGCACTATTAGATTTGTATAAAAAGGCCTCTCTTTCATACTTAACCCATAGTGCATTTCGGAAGCCGCGGTTAACGCCATGTTGAGTTTTCTGTCGTGTTGATTTTACAGGTGGTGTTAGGAGACAATATCCGTGCCCTCAAATCCCCCTCTTCCCACCCACTCAGAGCTGGGGCTGTCGTCAAGCAGTTTGATTCCTGATCGTGCACCACCACGTTTCAGGGTTGTCCTGCTAAAGTCGCTGTAACGTTAGTTTTACATCTCACGGTATAAACTCTCTGCCTGGAGGGAGAATGTGTACAATTACCTGTTTTGGAGGTTGATGAAAGATTATGAAAATTCTTTCTTGCTTATTAAAACATGAATATTTATAATCGAAGGGGCTTTTTCCAGACCTTGGACGACCAGCTCCTTCCCCTGTGAGATCAGTGGGTACTTCCAATAACATGTTGCCCACCTGTAAGATTTTGTTAAAGTTGACATTACTGTGTCTAGTCAGATATTTATTTGGATTTTTTTTTTTTTCACAGTGGCCTAGTGTGCACGTGGACCAGCTATTTTTCCATGCAACCATTACGTGTTCGGGTTTTTTTTAATCTATTGAGAAACATATTTATCTCTAACCAGACTGTTCATCACTCCTAGTCTGGACCCACCTGCACACTGCATGGCCACGCTCAGTCCGAATGCTATTACCTGTTAATATCATTAACCATAATGAGAAAAGTTGGGGAGGCAGGGGTGGGAGCCAAGAGGATAATCTGGACTTTAGTTTGGGTACTAAAACTGGTCAATCTGTTTTAACTTTAAAAAAAAAATAAAAATAAAAAAAAATAAAAGCTTGCACCAAAGTCACCAAAGAACCTTTAGGAAAATGTTACGATTGTGACAAGAAGTAAGAAAATTAATTTCACTGTTTTAGGTGATTCCCCCTTTAGGTAAAACCACACATAGCAGTTAGAGCAACCAAGCCTTTGACTTAGTGTCAAAAAAATCCCATCCACTTCTGCGTAGGTCACTCTTTCAGGTACTCTTTCAACTCTTGGAGGGACGTTCTCGCTCCACCACTCAAACAGCTAGCGGACCACGATGAATCAGCTGGAGGTCAGGCGGGGTACTGGTTCATCGTTGCTCTTAGGGCTTTGGTCCCAATGGTTTTAACAGGTCAATTAAAAAAAAATCAAACCAGAAGAACAACACTATAATAACTCTACATCCTATTATTGGTGAGAAACCGGAAATTTAGTGAATGAGGCATATGTTAGCGTATCGCTGACTGCTGCTGCCCGTCATAGTGCCTGGAGTAAAAAATTAACTTGTATTCCAACAAACTGGAGCTATGAATGTACAAACTTTTTACGCTCTCCTCCCCCTTCCTGTTTCTACGTGGTGTTCCTCCCTTACCAGCCTGACATCTCCCCGTCCCAGCCTACCTTTGCCTCAAAGGATCATAAAAGCTCCTATGTTGGAATTAGCCGCCTGTGTTGTATGTGATCATGCCTTCCCTGTGTTCCTGTAGCATTGTTGAGGAAAATACTTGCGACGGGCAAAACAATTGGAAAGGGATATTTTCTTCACCATTTTAAAAGGAAAAACAACAAAAAAAAAAAGATGTATTTCCTTATTGCTGCCCGTGTTTTTTAAATGCCCCTTTATCTTTGTTTTTAATGAATTGGCCTTCCAATGGCATTAGTTTATTGTAAATATCATGCAGGAATTGAGTGTCTGCTGGCTACTGGGTCAGGCTCGGTATCCCGTAGGACCCACTAATGCATTTACTCCCCCAGCACGGGATGCACCTTAGTATCCAAAACTGGATCGCGATCTCCACGTTCGTAGCCCATCACGGGTGGGTAAACCACTAGCCGTGGGCTTCCACTGCGATGGAAAGCACCGATGGTTGCAGATGTTGTCGTTGGAGGGTAACGCGGACTCGCGGGAAACGTAGCAATGCAAGACTTGAACGGTGAGATTTGGAAACGGGTTCCTTGTTATTTTTGGCAATGCGTGTTTTCAGCTTCCTAGAGCGGCGGTAACGCGGGCGGCTCGGGAATGCCGAATCCCTAATGCGTTTTAAATGTTCATTCCCGATGCCCTGAAACTGCCATGTCCCTTAAACTTGAGAAAACACAAGCTTATTTGCACTAGAAAGAACGGCCAAAAACAATCCTTAGGAGGACAGGGTGAAGAGCACCGGTCTGAACCTCTTTTTCTCATGAGAAAATTTCCTATTCAAGCCCTCACCTCTGTTTCAAAATTGTATGGTCCCGGCAGAAATTCTGTCAGTTCAATAATTAAATTGTAATGCACTTTATATTGTGTAAATAATACTAGGAGCACATTTCTGCTCTTGCTCTGGTAAGGGGATGCTGAAAGAAGCTGTCTCCTGCATGCACGTGTCTGTTAGAGACCTATCGTACTTGCTTGGTCCAGCTCCGCTCGTATGTTCGAGGAGAACAGGCGCTACATTGAGGATCTTCTCAAACCACCAAGAGTGGGATGATTTTTAGGTTTTTTTTCTTTCAAGTTGCCATTTGCAGAGCTGCTGAGCGCCCTCAGCTCCACCGTGGCTGTGGCTCCTCGCCCCTTCTGTTGGGCAAATCCGGCCCCCGATGTTGCTGCCGAGGCTTAAACCCAAGCTTTTTTCAACAAAGCCGAGTCCAGCAGCTCCCTGGCACTTTTTCCCCCTGTGGGGACAGGAGCTGGGGTGATCCCTAAAAACCTTATCCCAGGTGCAGGAGGCTGTGGGGGCTTCCCCTGCCTTACAGCTGGGTGGTTTGTGTTGAGTCCAGCCCATCAAGCCCCCTTTCTTGGTAAAGTATGGAGGCAGGGACACACTAACGAAGGGTTCGGGAAGTGTTTTGCGCTGGTGCAGCAAAGGTGACCCACTGGGTGCTCCAGGGGGGATGGCAAAACCCTCTATCGTGGGTTCGTTGTGTCGAGTGTGGATGATGGACTTTATCCAGCAAGAAGCTGCAGCAGTTACTGGTAATCTACTCGTCATCTTAAGTGTTTCTTATCTGTAGCCGATATATACAAAATTCATATTCACATATAGGCATTAATATATTTATGTGAGTATATTGTAGCCTGTAGTAGCTCATAGCAAAATAATCTTATTTATCTGATGTACACAGTCTAAAGAGGGGGCAGTTTTCTCCTTCTACTGGTCTGGATAAACACATTATTTCACTGAGAGCTGGTTGCGTGCTTTTCGTCACGGCCCTTGGAAGATTTCTGCTTTTAAGTGCTCTCATCCCTTAGGTTTTTGGCAAGCCTACAAGGGAAAACGTAGTCAAAAGAAGGCAAAACTCTTCCTTGGAGGCATTGCTGGGGTGAGGTGAGAGCTGTAAGGAAGAGGCAGCTGCAGGTACTGCTGGTCACATCGTATTTCAGTGCCATTTTACAACCCCTGGCTCTGCAAATCCGTACTGCCATGTTCATAAAATCCCTAATAGAAGTATTAAAACCCCATCCTTTATTAACAAAAAAAGCAAACAATTATGAAAATCAATGTCAGCACACTTTTTTTTCTGAGTAAAATGTTGTAGTCTAATGATTGCATCATTTTTTTTCCCCTGTGGCCTATCGACATGACCTAAACCCACAGGGAAGGGAGTTGGTAGGGAGTAGGAAGCCTACTGCTCATTTTACTTGTGGCCCTTTTATCCAAGCGTAGTCATTTTTATGGCAGGTTATTGTGTATTTTTATTGGGCAGATTTTGCACCAGGTCAAAAAGTAATTAATAAGCAGTTTTAGTTCCATGGCATTCCTACTTTTGCTGTACATACAGTATATATATACAATTTATAAAATAATTCTTAAATAAAAGTATACCTTCCATTTAATCTTCTATGCTGCTTCCTCCAAAATTAAAATGCCCTTTATTTTTAGTTACTTAATGTGTTGTGATGTCTAAAGTTCACCTTTCCCTTCCTGCCCCCCCCTCCCCCCCATTCCTTTCAAGTAAAAGTTGTCTTTGAAATAGTTTATCCAATTAAGAGCGGAAATAAAGGCTACATTGACATTATCATAAGCTGGCGTTGATCCTGCCAGGGAGAGTGCTGGTGCTGGGCAGCAAAGCTTGTCCAGCATCTCCCAGATTTCCTGAGAGAGCATGATCTGTCCCAGTAGGCACCCAGCTTGCTGGTACCACGACCTTGTCCCCTTGGATGGGTGTGTTGGCGGTGGCTTGAGGTGGCAGTGGGTTTAAGCTACCCTCCTCGTACCTCCCGAGGATGCCAAATACACACGTGGTTTCCCAGCTGTAGGGCATGCTCCCCGTTGGGCAGTGGCTGTATCATCTGTACATTATTAATGCTAGCGTGGTGATGTCTTCTCTTGACTCCTTTGTCCTCTCACTTCCATCTGGAGTCATTAAAATTTCATTGCCTAGATGCAAAAACAAGCAAATTTGAGCATCTGGAGAGAAAAGATTCAGCTGTTGGGCTTTTTTCTTCTGGGTAGAAGTAAAATCTGCGTGGGACTGTGGTTCCTGGGAAGGGTCTTGGTTGCCCTCTGTGTGCTACACGCTTGCAGTTCGTTACTGCTTAGCCCATCAGTGCTGCCACAGGACGGCTGTGGACGTTTTGGTGTGATCTCGTTTTGCCTAAATATGGCTGAATTCTGTCATGAGCACAGGAAAAAAGCCCCAACCAGGGGACTTCTGGACTCGGTGTTTTGGAAAAAAGCTAAACCCACATCTTTCGCTGCTCTGTTTCTCCAAAATCTGCAGGAGCTTTCATGGTCTGACACCGATTTTTCTTCCTAATATTTTTGTCACGCCTGCGTTGAGTTCCCCACCTGTACCTCCATAAAAGCAACAGTATTTTAAAGTGCTGAGGTAAAATAAAATATCAGGAACTCCTGATAGATGACATGGATTAAAAACTCGTTTTCCAGAAATGTTAAAGCATAAATTGAGGTTTTAGAAGGTGGACATTGTTTTGGCATTTCTGTGATGGATGTAATTAGATCACTCCTTCCACATGCCAAGGCATCATTGAAACATAAACCAGCAGCCTTGGGGCTCTCTTATGTACATTAACTTGTAGAAAGGTGTACGTTGACTGTACCTTCTGGCCTTTTCATGCTTGTTGGACGTGTTTTGTGTTGGTACTGTAATCAGAGGTACTGGCCCAGCTTCGAGGTGCCTGGCCACCACCCCGATAAAACCATCATTTACGATTTGCTAATTCACGTTCCTAGTTGACAGGCTACCTGGAAACACTTGGACTGGCACATGGAAACTGCTAGCTGTGTACAGAGTAGCCACTGTAAAAAAAAAAAAAAAAGACATACTCCATCTTTTAGGTGTTTCGGACCCATCCTATCTACTAGGATTCCACAGGGAAGGATAACAGCTCCTGCCTTGGAGTTGTTGGCTGGAAATGCAGCCGGTCAGACGGGTTTCTTAACTGCGGGGGGGGTAAAATCCATCCCACAGGCAGAAGTTTGTGTCTAGCTGTTTCTTCATCTTGATCATTTCCCACGCAGAGATTAATTGGAGGAACAGATCACCCTTTGTGTCGGCTGCTGGAAGACAGCTAAAGCTGTCTAGGCACGGTGCTGATATAACATCTGTGAATTTATATGTGTGACCCACAAATTAACATAGAGAAACGTGACAGAGGAATATTAAATATATATGCACATTAAAAATATTAATTTTTTTTTTCCCCCCGGTTTCCAGTAGGTCCTTCCCTTTTGAGACCTTAAAACGTTAGCTGTCCTCTTTTCTGTTTTCCGTGTGAGAGATGTTCAACGTGCAATACCAGCAGGGAGAGAGATTTCACAAGCAATATCAGCCTACTATACTATTAACGCAAAATCGCGTGCAATAGAATCCGCGTTTCTAAACAGCAGAGAGCCTGTGGGATAGAAGAGAGGGGTTAACCTCAGGCTCTCACAAGTATTCCCATCTGGCCCTTGTTCTGAGCACATGTTGTTGGCACGAGGAGGAGGGAGAGGGGGAGGAAAAGCAGCGAGAAGAGCTTCCCAGCGAGGCAGAGGAAGGACAAGGCAGGAGGGGGCGGCGGGAAGCGAGGGTTTGTGCTCCAGGGAATGATGGTTTTGTCGGAGGTAGGAGGAATAGGTGGCACCGTCAGGGCTGGAGCCCCACAGAGCTGGGGAAGGAGGCAGAGTCTGGATCCTAATGCTCCTCTCGGGGATCTCTTTGGCTGGCTCTCTGTCCTCTTCGGGGCACGTCTGTCCGGCAGCAACACGCTCGGGAAGCATCGAGTCTGGTCGACAAATGCATTGGGGCCAAAGGGGTCTGACGGATGGAGTTATGGCTTTTGCAGCTTGGCTTTTTAAGACTCGGGTGACTTGGCTGTTCCCAGGAACATGCAAGCGTCGGTAAGCGTTGTAAGGGTTGCTCGTGCCATCCCAATTTATGGATGCTCGTGTGTGCTTTTCACTGGAGCCTTGCCTTCTGCTCCGGGAGCAAGCTGGGGCTGCGTGCTAGAGGGTTATGTTATCGATGGGGCAGCTGCTCTTTTCCATTGCAGAAGAAAGGTGTTGGTGAAGAGTGGAGGGGATCGGAGGGAAATAAAGCGTCTTTCAAGAAACAAACTTCGTGCCTGTCTTTGCAAAGGGGTTTGCATAATTTTTAACAATACTCTGCAGATGGTCACTGCTGTATCGCCTTTGTTTTCCTGGGCACTGGTGTTGATTCTCTGAGGTCTGGTGTACGGAAGCAGTTGGTGTTACCATCTGTAACTTTGAAGGAGTGTAGTGTAGTAATTGTGAGGACTCTGGAAAAGGCATCAGATCTCAAACTGGGCCTTGTTGGTAATAGAGGTTGGATCACTTTGGCTTTATTCTGCCTGTGCCTATGTTCCCCACCCGTAAAACAGGGTGAGTGATACCTCCCTACCTCAAAAGGGGTGTGATAAAGATGAGTTCATTTGTTGCTAGAGTCTTTGTGATGATCTGTTACTGATCGATACTGGATGGTCTTTGAAAGCAAAACAAGAAGAAATTAGGTGTGAAACACACTGAGTAAAAACGTATGTGGTGTTTGGAAAGTATGCGTAGGTAAGGCTTGGATTGCACACAGAAGGATGAATAAAAAGAAACCTATATAGTAGAGGAGGAGGGAAAGTTGTAAGAGATTGTATAATTAAGCTCTCTATGCACATGTTCAAAGGAGTCAGAATTAAGGTTGCTCAGATAATCCTCAGCTCTGGCACTTCCTGACCTTTGCTTGCTTGATTTTCCAACTTTTTTTGCTCTGCTGTTTCATATGAAGGTGTATTGGTGTGCTACTCAATAACGCCGGGTTGTTCAATGGATTTGGAGTTTCAATCCTGAATGGAGTCTCACAAGAACTCCTCCACCTCCAACTTCCCTTCCAGGAAGTAGGAAAGACCAAAGAACATCTAAGGATGAGGCAGATTAGAGAACATTGTACAAGCAGAACATCAGATGTGGTCCTCTCATGTGGACCAACTAAACCCAACCCGTTCCTCACACTGGTTTTCAGCTGGGCTGACACTCAGTGGTCTGCAGAAGTTACCAAGGAATAACCTACCTGACCCTAAACTTAAATTTGCAAGTATGAGGGTGCCTCTAATGGCATGTTTCAGCTTCCACAGAGCCAAAGGCATCTATATTTTTCCTAAGTTGAAGAACCTGCAAAAAATCTGCTCTTTCAAAACTTCAGTGATGGATATGCTCAGCCTCACCCTGCTTACTCTCAGATACTTCTCCTGCTGTCCAGACCGTGTGTCCCTTGTTTCCATCTAATTCTATTGGTTTTTGTCCTACAGGCCATGCTCTTGAGAGGAGATAGGGAAACAGTTTGTTCCCTTCCTTGCTGCAGCTCTTTTACATAATTAAAGACTGTTGTCAGGTCTCTTGTGCATCCTTTTCTAAGCAAATTCAAAGCTTTCCACCAAAGGTAATTTTTAGCTCTCTTCATGTTCTTGTTGCTTTCTGACGAGTGAGTCTTTTTCTTGAATCCAGCATTAGGGAATTCAAAATCAGGAGAGGTATTTTCACTGCGATCCCACCAGCTTCAAGTGGAAGTACTGCAAACAATTCAAGATTTTGTACACCCAGTCCACTGGTTTTTTGCAACATCATACTTGCTGCCTCCACACCGGTCAGTAACTCTGCATCATCCTTAGACCTCTTTGATAGAGGCACTGTCATTTCTCACTCTCTGTCTGTACTCCAGTTCTTGCCCTTCTTGAATAGTTTTTAAAAATCCAGACTATTTTAATACCAGAGTACATATTTTCCACAAAGCTCTGCAATAGAGATCTTTTCTGTATGTGGTGGAGTGGCAGAACATCATTCATGCCCCTGCTTATTTCTGAAGAGGACATAGAAAAAATAGCCCATCAGCAGGCATTCTCCTAAATATTAAACACCCTCCTAAATACTAAATATTACTACACTCTCCCCATCATGATGATAGAAGCAGTAGCTCTAGCACTAACAAGATACGTGTTTAAACACAGATGTAAAAAATGCATCTAGTGTCAATATGAGCTCCCTGAGCCAGTTTGTTTGGAAATACAGGCTTTCCTGTGTGTTCCCAGATCTCCAAGGATTCTTACAGAAAAGTGTATTTTCATCATGCAATAATGTGAATAGTCACCAAAATATTTACATAAACTTTGCTAGCTTTAACTGTGGTTTTGTTTGGATTGGCTTTCCCCTGTGCTCATTCTGTCTCTCCTGTTTCCTCTCCTGCCATCGTCATTTGAGCTCGTGCTCCATCTTTCCCTCCTTTGACATCTCTGGGCTTTCTGATGTTCTGCAGCATTAGTTCAGCATCGTGTTACTCCTCCCTTACAAATCGGGATCTCAAAGCAAAACTGGCCAGCACTTGAATTTCAGTTTTCCGTGATGTTTCTGCAGTAAAACGCTCCATAGAGGAAGAGCTCATTCTGCTTTGACCACAGTCAGAGCATTGGGTCATTATTGGGACCTGGAAAAAAAAATCCCCAGGTGAGCAAGACATTCAGCATTGGCATTCAGTCCCAGGTGGCTCTGTCCTCCATGGAGATGTCCCTCCTTCCTCCGGATAAGTTTTAAGCCCCTCTGTTGGTTTCCTGGGTGGGAAGGGTACAGGTTATGCAGCCCAGAAAGCCTTTCAGCTACCTAGTCTTAATGTGGTTGTGTCTCCATCTCCTTCCCGGCTGCGCTGCCGGGCAGGCCAGAGAGATGCCTGAAGAACTCTGGTTTTGTGGGGTTTTTTTTTCCCAACTCCCAGAAGCTTCAGCTGCACTGAAAGCTAATTGGATTTTCCTTAGTAACAGTTTTATTGCAAAGAGATCTGACAGTTTGGTGTAGGTATAAGTAGGGAGAGGTTCCTCCTGTTCCACGCAGGCTCTCGCACTGCTCTATAATCACTCGACACGTAGATCCGACTGCCTTCCAGAAGTGCATTTAAGCGTATGACTAACATCTGTCAAGTGGCAGTTGCTCTTTCTTCCCTCCTCTTCCTAGGGGAGAGGCTGAATGTGCCAATGCAGTCCTGGTATTTTTAACAGGAATGAATTATCCCTGCTGTTCTGCCTTGACGTTGTGCTGGCAGCCCCGGACCCCGACGGCTCCACAGCATGGGAGCAAAGCTCGTTGGGGGACAAACTCTGGCTCCCACCACTTCCCGCAGTAACTGGTGCTGAACAGGAGCTGGTTTGTCTCTGGGGTCTCCCCTTCGACCATTGCTGCTGTGCAAATTGTCCCTTTTGGCTTTGAGCTTAGCGTGGAGGAGGTCGCTGTGCTGCTGCGTGGTTGGGAATTCACCTGCTGTAAAAAGCCCGTCTCTCCTCCGGGAAGCTCACGGTTTGGGGAATCTAAGGCCACAGACAGCAGAGGGGAGGTGACTCTGGCTGAAATGAAACTCAGTCTGCAGTCAACGGATGGGTTTCTCTTTGGGCTGCATTCACCATAGCTGCTTTTTCTCTTCTTCCAGATTTTTGAATGCTCCCAAGATCTTTATAGCACAGGTCAGAACGGGTATTTGCTGGAGAACAAGCTGCCTCCAAGGAAAGTCTCTTTGCCAAGACACCAATAAACTCTGAAAATTGCTTGAAAACTGTAGCATTGTGTTGGTGCCACTTTGAAGGAGTTTTCTCCAGCTACGGTGGGGTTGAGCAGAGGCCGTTGATAGCTAAGAACAGAGGGCAAGGCTTTTGGTCAGTTCTTTACTGTAGTATTTATCCTGGATCCTATAGCTCAGTCAATGCATGCATATTGAATGCATAAATAAGCCAATGCTTTTCTTCTCTCTTCCCCTTTCATGACAAGTATGGGGTTATATGAGTGTACCCGTGTCTAGTAGGTAGTGCTCCAGTCCAGGAGGGATTTTGGGGCAGATTGCTGTGTTTCTCTGAACTCCAATGCTTTTGCAGATTCACAACAAATACCAGGGGAAGAACTAAACCCTAGAACTTTGTCTGACTAAACCATTTATGTGTTTCTAGCTGCTAAAAGCTCTCTGGCAAGGGGATTTTGTCAGCTGGTGTCAATTTAACATCTCCTGTTCTACCCCTAATCATCAAAAATTATTTCACTTTCAAGTCCTTTAAAGCTGTAGTTGTGTTTTCTGTTTGTATGATCACTTTCCTTTCTCTCTGAGATATAAAAAGTTCTGTTGGCCCTTCACGGATGTTGTGTGCACATCACTGTAGTTACTGCTGAAGTTTTTTTAATTTAAGCATTTTTAATAATCCCCCCATCCTGGTAAAATTAGGGAAAGGGGTTTTTGGCTCAAATGCTTAACTTATACAGCTGAGACTAGGCACCATGTTTCACAAAGTGAACCAAACCTTATGCCTCTTATCTCAGAGCATATCCTTTAAACTGGCATTTTATTTCTTGCTCCATCTGGTTGCAAAACATCAAGGTTACTAAAGCAGCATGGGTGACAACCCCTATGGATGTTTATATGGCTTAACGTATAGGGACATTTTGCTCTTGCTTTGCTCGCAGGGCCCAGTTTTGGTTGTATGTTAAGTGTTATGAGGACAGGCTGAGGGAACTGGGGTTGTTCAGCCTGGAGAAGAGGAGGCTGAGGGGAGACCTTATTGCCCTCTACAACTACCTGAAAGGAGGGTGTAGAGAAATGGGGGTCGGTCTCTTCTCTCAAGTCACAGGCGACAGGA